>CM060915.1:900555176-900785176 GCA_030737875.1 Allium sativum | reverse complement strand
ATAATATATAATATAACAATATATCATTATACAAATGAAAATCTTGTATACATACCAATCATCAGAGTACAACATGAATCAGATACAGCGGAACAACTTTAAAATAACTAACGGTGAAGCCTCCTGCTTCCAGCTCCTAGAACTCAAAGCGAAAACTAACCTATCAAATATGTTCGGACTGACCCGAGCACATTTTGAAGCAAAGCAAAAACACACGGGTCTGTCTGGAATACTTTCTGTGCTAAATTCACATCAACAATCGGTTTAACTTTAGAAATCCTTTTTGAAAGAAAAAGGATAATAGTAAGACCAGCCTACACGTAAATACGGACGGTTTTTACCTTACTATATCCCAAAACATTTTGAAATCAATACTTTTCTGATATTATAATAGTGTCTATCAAATCACAATCAAATAGCAATCTAGCGGAACGCTTACATCTCACGCTCCACGTATATAATATACAATTAAAGCCGCGAGCGCTTAATGGAGATTGGATTCCGACTATGACAAGGTATGGAACCACCTGGCAATAGTGTATCTCTAGAGGCGAATACACTGGGTTCAACAAGAACTTCTTGCAACTCGGCCTACACACGATCGACCACTCATTTCGCTTAAGTGTATCGAATGTATACCACCAACGGTTAGGATCAGCAACCGTTTCCCGAAAAGGGACAGCATCGAAATAGATTAAAGAAGGAAATGGAATTTCTCTAGATAGGTGATTATACACCCTAACGGGAGCGACCGACATAGCCAAGTTGCCTGCCCGATTTTTGTCATTTCAATGTTGATGAGGCTTGAGGTTTGGATTTACCTTTTGAACATCTGGTCAGATTCACTCTGAATGCCACATCGTCAGATCCCCCAGATATCACTAATTGACATCCACAAAAATACCCTAGTTATTTGGCTAGAGAAAAACCATTTCTCAGCCATCAACTATGCTACGTTTGAAGATATCAACGTGCGTAATTCCTTTGGAAATACTCTGTCAGACATCCGTCCATACAAGTCATCTAGGAACAGGATGAACCGAAGGCACCCTCCTACCACATCTGAGGAATCACCCTATAGATCAGTAGCCAGTAGTCCTTGCAAATCCGTAGATCTCAACCACGATAGAACCACAGTATATCTTTGGCTGCAGACCAGAAATTTTATGTAGGTCTTCCATTATGAATATCAACGGTCTTCAATTGCTCCATCTTTATCTACTGCAGGTTAGTTGATTTGAAGTGGTTTTGGGTCTAATTCCCATCCCGGTCTCTTCGAAACAACACGTCGAAAGGTCCACTAAGATTTCATTGATAGTTTGGTGTTTTAACTATCAATCTCAACAAAACAATCATCCAATCGGTTTGGTTAAACAGTACGATCAAGTATATTGGCAGCTCACGTCCTCATTAGTTAAAATCGTTCCTTAACATTGTTTGTTGGGTCATTTGGAAATCATTTCATACCTTTAAAGTTGATTCCATCATCATACCTGGCCAGCTCATCTTCCGTTTTATCATTTGGAACCGATATCTTTTCTCTATCCACACTCTGCTCTATCCTTCTTTTATTTTAGAAATAATTATATATTTTCATATACCATTTACTTTTCAATATGGAAATGTCGATGTATCAATATATCGTTAACTCACTATTGTAATCCAACTACCACTTCCTATGTGAAGCAAAACATGTAAAATGACAAATTCAATGGCTTTACTTCGCTTCTACTTGAAGATCTTCTTAAATTCTAATTATTTAATTCTGTTCCCTACTGATATACCCTTTTCCATCTTTAACTATTTATTATTTTAAATAAATATACTTTACTAATATTATTTCTATTTCCTAGACAACAGGGTTATATAAATAGCCTAATAGCATAAATAAAACCTTATATTTTCAATTGGGGCTAAACAACATTAACTCATTATATTAAATTACATTTCGAATCTTGCAAATGAATTGCAAATGGTTTACAAAGACAATAACTTATTTCTACCTCCTATACCATTACAAACTAATATCATTCCTCGATAATAGTGAAGTCGTTCAAGTTGGGGTATTTTATTTACCTCTCAGGCCTTGATCGACAACGCTCTTTATCTCCGAATAAATAGAAGTTCGTAACTCAAAACCCATATTCTAATCCGATCTTATTTTCTATTTAAAAATGGTTTTTATAAACCATATCCTTTTTTTAAATCTAAATTGACAATAATCATTTTACTTAATAAGTTTATTAAGTAAATCATTTACCAACATCTTAACATTTTGCTTCAAAACTTCGGTATAATATTCTATTTATAACTCGAATCCATTTACTATACTATACCCAAACCTCCTTTACATCATTCAAATTTATGGTTTTATTTTATAACCAAAACCCCTTTTCATTTTATATCATCTAGACCCTTGGTTATAGCCATAAATCCCCTTTATCACCTTCTTTTATTCATAAACCTTACTACTTTTACCTTTAAATTTCTCTTCGACATTTACTTAATTCTATCCTTAAGTAAATTATTTAATTAAAGTTCTTGTCTTAGTCTTAAACTTCAAACCCCTTTTTGCTACTAATTTGGATTTGTTCTTAACGTTCTTTGTTAACAAGGCTAAAATAACTCAATTACATTTCCTATGTCTTTTTATCATCAACTGAAGTATATTACTTCATTACTTACCATAGGTTAGTTGATATCGTTATAATAGTAACTTATTTTATAAACAATTTTGTAATCATCTTAAATATAGTTACTTAAGATTAATTAACTCTTAGAATCAAATTGTCAAAATAAAACTTCATTTAATTTTTCCCTTAGAATAATTATTCCATATTATTTCCCCTTCGGTTAACATCCGACTTCTTTATGAAATAAAACTGTATAAATTATTTTAACCTTCTTTTAAAGAAATGGTTATCAGCTTAATAAATGAACTGGATGAAGTATAAATAAATTTTATAAACCCTTTATTTTACGAGCTTCAACCAAACGGAATGGTATATCTCGACATTGTTTAAAGCCAGACATTTTGACTATCTTTTATAAATGGACGATTAAAGCGTGTGCTCCGCACACGGTAATTTATTAAAATTTGACTATCCTTTATTAATGAACAACTAGAGCGTGTGCGTCGCACATGGTACTTTACTCTAAAATGAACGGAGGTGGTTCTAGTGTGTTAAATCCAATCTGCTGCCAATTACCTAATCAATACTGCGTATTGATTTAAAGCATGACAGTTGTTGAATTTAGATTCAACAATCAATATTTATTCAATCATTGATATCTAACAGTATATGATATAAATTGGAATAAACAAACAATATGAAAATAACAAATAATATGCAATTTATTTGAGGAATCCGGTTGGATTCCTCCAACCTGTTCTTCCTTGCACAACAGTTTATAATATCGTTTAACATTAATATGTGAAATATCATGCATTTGCACTGCCAATTTATAAACATAGACAAACAATCAACTAAAAATTCATCCATCGCATCCATAACTTCTATTCAGCCAATTTATACTTATTGATGATAAATATTAATAATATGAATTTAACACATCGCAGTATTTCAGAAGTGTGAGAATTAACTCACCATTTTAGTTTCCGATGAGTTTGCGTTGTTTTATATAATTTAAACTAACATTTGAAACTACATAAAATCTCAACAGCCTCAGAATCCTTCCGTTCCAGCTCGTATACGTCGGCACCGTGAATACGAACCCATCGACACTTGTTTCGTCAATTCTGTTTACGAACGAAAAAGTTATACGTATTACCATGTTTAACTTTAAATTTGAAATAAATAATTAAAATTGTTAACTAATCATTGAATTATATTAAAAACCTAATTAACATTAATAAATGAATCAACTACCATCATTGATATTAATTAATTATATATTTATTAATGTTAACTAATAATCATGTTAATCACACGTATCCTACTATCCTTCTTCTTGAAACCTGATTGCCTTATTTCCTCTACAACCTAGTATTTGGGTTTGAATTTATTATTACTACATTTAATAGCTTTAACTAATCTTCATTTAAGTTGATTAAAATATGAAATCACCTGCCACGTGTATATCAGCACGCATTTTCTTCTGTTGACTGACTCAAACCCGACTTCTCTCTCTTATTATCCAAACACGATGTTCATTTCTTCTTCCAATTGCTTCAGGAACACATGACCATCTTCATGAACCCATGAATTTACAACCACTTATAGACATTTGCTCCAAGCTTCATGCGAACTTCCAGTACCCAATATACCCATTCCTATAATCTTATAATCCTCCTTTCAAATTCGCTCACACCTGATAGCCTCCCCCACTCCTCTTCACACGCAAACAGTCCTGATTCTATCTTTTCCACTATCTGAACAATAATCGCCAAACCACCAACACGCACAGCTCCAGTTCACGCACAACAGTTCTCATTTACAGTATAATACGGAACCCAAAACACCTCCCTCCTGCTGTTGATGTCTCGAACCCATCTTGAACACAACGTTGCCAAATCGAACTGTGAGTTTCAAATAACTGCACCCTTGAGATCCGCATCATCCACCACTGGAGATCTCCTTCCATTGTCTCGTTCGCTAGAATAGTTTCCCCTTTCTGCTTGATGCCTTCAGTTTTGAGAGAGAAAGGGACGCTCACTTCGTATATTAGACGCATTTGTTCTGGTTTTTGATTTGTTGTACCCTCATTTGAAGACAAAGAGAGCAAGTGCTTTTTAGAGGAAGAGAGTGTTTTTCATTTGGGTTGCTGCGATCGAAATTTGGAAGGGTCAAAGAAAGTTTCATAGTATATAAATAGAAGAGCAAAAGAAAGAAGTGTCTCCGTTTTTTAGAAGGCATGTGCGGAAATTTGCCTCGTGTTTCTATTCATACAAACAAGGGTCGGCCCTTTTCATTTTGCAGGATAAATATATATATTTTCTCTAAATCTTGGAAATAAAGTAAACAGGGCGTAGCAGAAATATTTCAGAAAGGACAAAGTGCTGGACAAATCAAAAGAATGGATACAGAGTCTATATATATAAAAATGTTAGGAACATTTGGCGATATTTCTTTATTGATTAGCTTGGGACTTTGGTTTTCATGTGCTCGAGATGAGAGGCTTGCAGGCTGAAATTTTTTTCAGAGTTGCACATGGAAAGAAGCTGCTGATTAAGATGTCTTTCATGATTTGAACTAACGATATTTTTTTCTTTGAAAACGACTAACGATCTTTTATAGTGTACGTTGTTCGGCGTTTCTTGTTCGTACAAACGCACGCAACCTCTAATTGAAACTAAATTGAAAATCAGATAAAAATTAATTATTTTGGTTTTAAATAAAATTTATTTCGTTTAAAACCGGTGTCGTTTGAAAATTTACTATTTTATAATTCTATATTAAGTCGATAAAATATCCACTGATTTCAAAATAAACACATTCATTGATAAATTATTATTATTATCCGATATATACGGACGTTTCTTGTTGCGAAGAAATCCGACTTAACTTGGATCCTATATAACCATTTAAAGTTCAAATCGTTATATTACGAACTACTGCGTCCCTGCAGCTTGTTATATAATTAAAATTATAAATTAAACATTCAACAGCGTTTATAAACGAAATCGAAAATAAAATTGAATCTAAACATAAATAAATCTTCTTACATTACCAAACCATACAACAGCACAAATTCAGCCAATTTCGACTATCTCAAAAATAAATTATTATTTATGTTATTTAAACCAATAAATT
This sequence comes from Allium sativum, assembly GCA_030737875.1. NCBI lineage: Eukaryota > Viridiplantae > Streptophyta > Magnoliopsida > Asparagales > Amaryllidaceae > Allium > Allium sativum. The sequence goes on along the minus strand of CM060915.1, from coordinate 900,779,402 downwards.
ATTCAAATTAATTAGTTCCAAACCATTTAAAATTCAAATCAATATTTAAAACAAATTAAATATTAAATTACATGGTTAAAAATCAGGGTCGTTACATTCCTTCCCCCTTAAAATAATTTCGTCACCGAAATTGCAAGTAAGAAGAATGCTACAAACCCATTATATTTCAAAAATCTATATTAATTAAAATCTTCACTTTCTAAATTTCTAATAAAAACTTATCCCAATAATTTCAATCGAAAAGCAATCTCATTTCTTATTAACAAAAATTCCCAAAAATATCAGAAATTTTTCTAACACCTTAAATTTTGGAAATTTTTTGGCAGAGTCTCCCCTGTACGGAGGGACATCTGCAATATTGCAGGAACAATAAATATAGATACCTTGACCAACACGGTCGGAAAAAGGAAAAATCCAATTCAAAACCCAAATCCAAACCAAAAATTCATATGTTGTGTAAGTGTACCTTTTCGAGCGTTATTACGCAATAAGCAATAAACAATAAGCGGGGATGTTCAATTATTATGCAGCTCCAATTAGTCTGGATTCAGTTAACCGCAGAATCTTCTTGGTCATGTTTCAAAGATAAATTAACTCTTCTGCACCCGTTCCCAACTCTAATGAACTTCATTAGTTCAAAACAATACCAGTTCAATTCAGATATCCATATCATCCTGGACTTATCTCAACAAATAAATTCTATTCAAGATTGGTTTCAATCAAGTCCATCCAACCTTTAAATCTATGCAATCAGTCTCAACCAAATAATCACAAAACATTCCATTTGGATATTTCTGTTTCTCAACCCAAGTCAAATTAGTGTTGACTTAAGTTTTATTTTATTTCAATATTCACGTTCAAAATTTATTTATACGATTTATTCAACCCAACATGAGTTAAATTTCCATATTTCAAATTTGAAATGTCCTTTGGTTGATCCAACATTCAAATCACTCAAAGCAATACAAGTCTCAAACATCAAGTCAACAATTTAAGATATTTATTCCTTTTTATTTATACATAATATTACTTAGGGAAAATTATTTCATTTATCCCATTTACAAAATAATTTAAAATAATAATTTTATATTCAAAATACAAATACGTACACTCATATAAATACACTCAAACTCAATCTAGGGTATTACTAACCCCATCTCTATCGAGTTACGCCACAGAGCCAAGGTTATTACTAAACCAATAGCTCTGAGAACAAGTTGTAACATCCCACTTTTCAATACCATTAGGCTGACATTTAACTACCACAGTCAAACCAAAATTACACGGAAAAGAAGAATGTTAAGGGAAAGAAATTAGAGGATGAGAGAGAAAGAAAGAAATATTAGAATAGAAGAAAAAAGAAGAGGATCAGGATCTCACAGCGGAACGAACAGAATATATAATATAACAACATATCATTATACAAATGAAAATCTTGTATACATACCAATCATCAGCGTACAACATGAATTAGATACAGCGGAACAGCTTTAAAATAACTAACGGTGAAGCCTCCTGCTTCCAGCTCCTGGAACTCGGAGCGAAAACTAACCTGTCAAATATGTTCGGACTGACCCGAGCACATTTTGAAGCAAAGCAAAAATACACGGGTCAGTCTGGAATACTTTCAGTGCTAAATTCACATCAACAATCGATTTAACTTTAGAAATCCTTTTTGAAAGAAAAAGGATAATAATAAGACCAGCCCACACATAAATACGGACGATTTTTACCTTACTATAACCCAAAACATTTTGAAATCAATACTTTTCTGATATTATAATAGTGTCTATCAAATAGCAATTAAATAGTAATCTAGCGGAACGCTTACATCTCACGCACCACATATATAATATACAATCAAAACCTCGAGCGCTTATAGGAGATTGGATTCCGACTATGACAAGGTATGGAACCACCTGGCGATAGTGTATCTCTAGAGGCGAATACACTGGGTTCAACCAGAACTTCTTGCAACCCGGCCCACACACAACCGACCACACATTTCGCTTGAGTGTATCGAATGTATATCACCAACGGTTGGGATCAGCAACCGTTTCCTGAAAAGAGACAGCATCAAAATAGATTAAAGAAGGAAATGGAATTTCTCTAGATAGGTGATTATACATCCTAATGGGAGCGACCCACATAGCCATGTTGGCTGCCCGATTTTTGTCATTTCACTGTTGATGAGGCTTGAGGTTTGGATTTACCTTCTGAACATCTGGTCATATTCACTTTGAATGCCACATCGTCAGATCCGCCAGATATCACTTATTGACGTCCATAAAAATACCCTAGTTATTCGGCTAGAGAAAAACCATTTCTCCGCCATCAACTATGCTACGTTTGAAGAAATCAACGTGCGTAATTCCTTTGGAAATACTCTGTCAGACAACCGTCCATACAATTCATCCAGGAACAGGATGAACCGAAGGCAGCCTCCTACCACATCTAAGGAATCACCCTATAGATCAGTAGCGAGTAGTCCTTGCAAATCCGTAGATCTCAATCACGACAGAACCACAGTATATCTTTGGCTGCAGACCAGAGATTTTAAGTAGTTCTTCCGTTATGAATATCAACGGTCTTCAATTGCTCCATCTTTATGTACTGCAGGTAAGCTTCGTAACGTTGATTCGAAGTGGTTTTGGGTCTAGTCCCATCCCGGTCTCTTCGAAACAACACGTCAAAAGGTCCACTAAGATTTCATTGATAGTTTGGTGTTTTAACTATCAATCTCAACAAAACAATCATCCAATCGGTTTGGCTAAACAGTACGATCAAGTATATTGGCAGCTCACGTCCTCGTTAGTTAAAATCGTTCCTTAACATTGTTTGTTGGGTCATTTGGAAATCATTTCATACCTTTAAAGTTGATTCAATCATCATATCTGACCAGCTCATCTTCCGTTTTATCATTTGGAACCGATATCTTTTCTCTATCCACACTCTGCTTTATCCTTCTTTTATTTTAGAAATAATTATATATTTTCATATATCTTTTACTTTTCAATATGGAAATGTCGATGTATCAATATATCGTTAACTCACTAATGTAATCCAACTACCACTTCTAATATGACGCAAAACATGTTAAATGACAAATTCAATGGCTTTGCTTCGCTTCTACTTGAAGATCTTCTTAAATTCTAATTATTTAATTCCATTCCCAACTGATATACACTTTTCCATCTTTAGCTATTTATTATTTTAAATAAATATACTATACTAATATTATTTCTATTTCCTAGACAACAGTGTTATATAAATAGCCTAATAGCATAAATAAAACCTTATATTTTCAAGGCTAAACAACGTTAACTCATCATATTAAATTACATTTCGAATCTTGCAAATGAACTGCAAATGGTTTACAAAGATAATAACTTATTTCTACCTTCTATAACATTACAAACTAGTATCATTCCTCGATAATAGTGAAGTCGTTCAAGTTGGGGTATTTTATTTACCTCTCAGACCTTGATCGACAACGCTCTTTATCTCCGAATAAATAGAAGTTCGTAACTCAAAACCCATATTCTAATCCGATCTTATTTTCTATTTAAACATGGTTTTTATAAACCATAACCTTTTTTTTAAATCTAAATCGGCAATAATCATTTTACTTAACAAGTTTATTAAGTAAATCATTAACAACATCTTAACATTTTGCTTCAAAACTTCGGTATAATATTCTATTTATAACTCGAATCCATTTACTATATTGTACCCAAACCTCCTTTACATCATTCAACCTTATGGTTTTATTTTATAACCAAAACCCCCTTTTTATTTTATATCATCTAGACCTTTGGTTATAGCCATAAATCCCCTTTATCACATTCTTTTATTCATAAACCTTACTATCCTTTTACCTTTAAATTTCTCTTCGACATTTACTTAATTCTATCCTTAAGTAAATTATTTAATTAAAGTTCTTGTCTTAGTCTTAAACTTCAAACCCCCTTTTGCTACTAACTTGGATTTGTTCTTAACGTTCTTTGTTAACAAGGCTAATATAACTTGATTACATTTCCTATGTCTTTTTATCATCAACTGAAGTATATTACTTCATTACTAACCATAGGTTAGTTGATATCGTTATGATAATAACTTATTTTATAAACAATTTTATAATCATCCTAAATAAAGTTACTTAAGATTAATTAACTCTTAGAATCAAACTGTTAAAATAAAACTTTATTTAATTTTTCCCTTGGAACAATTATTCCATATTATTTCCCCTTCGGTTAACATCCGACTTCTTTATGAAATAAAACTGTATAAATTATTTTAACATTCTTTTAAAGAAATAGTTATCAACTTAATAAATGAACTGGATTAAGTATAAATCAATTTTATAAACCCTTTATTTTATGAGCTTCAACCAAATGGAATGGTATATCTCGGCATTGTTTAAAGCCAGACATTTTGACTATCTTTTCTAAATGGACGATTAAAGCGCGTGCTCCGCACACGGTAATTTATTAAATTTTGACTATCCTTTATAAATGAACAACTAGAGCGTGTGCGTCGCACACGGTACTTTACTGTAAAATGAACGGAGGTGGTTCCACTTTGTTAAATCCAATCTGCTGCCAATTACCTAATCAATACTGCGTACTGATTTAAAGCATGAAAATTGTTGAATTTAGATTCAACAATTAATATTTATTCAATCAATGATATCTAACAGGATATGATATAAATTGGAATAAACAAACAATATGAAAATAACAAATAATATGCAATTTATTTGAGGAATCCGGTTGGATTCCTCCAACCTGTTCTTCCCTACACAACATTTTATAATATCGTTTAACATAAATATGTGAAATATCATGCATTTGTACTGCCAATCTATAAACATAGACAAACAATCAACTACAAATTCATCCATCGCATGCATAACATCCGTTCAGCCAATTTTTACTTATTGATGATAAATATTAATAATATGAATTTAACATATCGCAGTATTTCAGAAGTGTGAGAATTAACTCACCATTTTAGTTTCCAACGAGGTTGCGTTGTTTTATATAATTTCAACTAACATTTGAAACTACATAAAATCTCAGCTGCCTCAGAATCCTTCCGTTCCAACTCGTATACGTCGGCACCGTGAATACGAACCCATTCACACATGTTTCGTCCAATTCTGTTTACGAACGAAAAAAGTTATACGTATTACCATGTTTAACTTTAAATTTAAAATAAGTAATTAAAATTGTTAACTAATCATTGAACTATATTAAAAACCTAATTAACATTAATAAATGAATCAACTACCATCATTGATATTAATTAATTATATATTTATTAATGCTAACTAATAATCATGTTAATCACCTTCTGTTAATCACGCGTATCCTACTTTCCTTCTTCCTGAAACCTGATTGTCTTGTTTCCTCTACAACCTAGTATTTGGCTTTGAATTTATTATTACTACATTCAATAGCTTTAACTAATCTTCATTTAAGTTGATTAAAATCTGAAATCACCTGCCACGTGTATATCAGCACGCATTTTCTTCTGTTGACCGACTCAAACCCGACTTATCTCTCTTATTATCCAAACATGGTGTTCATTTCTTCTTCCAACTGCTTCAGCAACACACGACCATCTTCATGAACCCATGAATTTACAACCACTTGTAGACATTTGCTCCGAGCTTCATGCGAACTTCCAGTACCCAATATACCCCTTCCTTTAATCTCGTAATCCTCCTTTCAAATTCGCTCTCACCTGATAGCCTCCCTTACTCCTTTTCACATGCAAACAGTCCTGATTTTATCTTTTCCACTGTCTGAACAATAACCGCCAAACCACCAACACACACAGCTCCAGTTCACGCACAACAGTTCTCGTTTACAGTATAATATGGAACCCAGAACACCTCCTTCCTGCTATTGATGTCTCGAACCCATCTTGAACACAACGTTCCCAAACCCAGCTGTGAGTTTCAGATAACCGCACCCTTGAGATCCGCATCATCCACCACTGGAGATCTCCCTCCACTGTCTCGTTCGCTAGAACAGTTTCCCCATTCTGCTTGACGCCTTCAGTTTCAAGAGAGAAAGGGACGTTGGCTTCGTATATTAGACGCATTTGTTCTGGTTTTCGATTTGTTGTACCCTCATTTGAAGACAAAGAGAGCGAGTGCTTGTAGAGGAAGGGAGTGTTTTCATTTGGGTTGCTGCGATCGAAATTTGGAAGGGTCAAAGAAAGTTTCACAGTATATAAATAGAAGAGCAAAAGAAAGAAGTGTCTCCATTTTTTAAAAGGCATGTGCGGAAATTTGTCTCGTGTTTCCATTTATAGAGACAAGGGTCGGCCCTTTTAATTTTGCAGGATAAATAAATAAATAAATAAATAAATATATATATATATATATATTCTCTAAAACATGGGAACAAAGTAACAGGGCGTAGCAGAAATATTTCAGAAAGGACGAAGCGCTGGACCAATCAAAAGAACGGATACATAGTCTATATATAAAAATGTTAGGAACATTTGGCGATATTTGTTTATTGATTAGCTTGGGATTTCGGTTTTCATGCGCTCGAGATAATAGGCTTGCAGGCTGAAATTTATTTCATAGTTGCATATGGAAAGAAGCTGCCGATTAAATGTCTTTCATGATTTGAACTAACGATGTTTTTCTTTGAAAACGACTAACGATCTTTTATAGTATACGTTGTTCGGCGTTTCCTGTTCGTACGAACGCACGCAACCACTAATTGAAACTAAATTGAAAATCAGACAAAAATTAATTATTTTAGTTTTAAATAAAATTTATTTCATTTAAAACCGGTGTCGTTGGAAAATTTACTATTTTATAATTCTATATTAAGTCGATAAAAAATCCACTGATTTCAAAATAAACACATTCATTGATAACAAATTATTACGGACGTTTATTTTTCGAAGAAATCCGACTTAAATTGGATCCTATATAACCATTTAAAGTTCAAATCGTTATATTACGAACTACCGCGTCCCTGCAGCTCGTTATATAATTAAAATTATAAATTAAACGTTAAACAGTGTTTATAAATGAAATCGAAAATAAAATTAAATCTAAACATAAATAAATCTTCTTACATTACCAAACCATACAACAGCACAAATTCAGCCAATTTCGACTATCTCGAAACTAAATTATTATTTATGTTATTTCAACAAATAAATTATTCAAAATAAATAGTTCCAAGCCATTTAAAATTCAAATCAATATTTAAAACAAATTAAATATTAAATTACATGGTTAAAAATCAGGGTCGTTATAACAATGGATGTCTGTGATTGGTGGATGAGTAGATGGATGTTAGAATATACATTCTTCTTAACTTAGAGATTTCGGGGAGGAAATCCATTGAGTAGGGGAGAATGTAACACCCCGTAGTTTTAATAACACTAAAGGTGATAAATTAAGGAATAATTAAATAAATATTCAGAATTAAAGGAAATGGACTGCGTTATTGCATAAAACGAACAACATATGAAGAAGATTTAAAGTTTGTATATATATAAACCAGTCATATACGAATAAAATAAGTTCCAGAATTCAAAACAGTTCAAAATCGAGTGGCTGGAAGGGAGCGGGAAAATTCCGTCCCATGGGTGTCGACCCATGGGTCAACCCCATCAAGGGGGTGTCGACCCCTGGGTCGACCCACCAAGGGGGGTTGACCCCCTCACCGCAGATCTGGGTAGAATTTTCTGTTTGAATGTGGTCTCCTTTCTTGGCTTGTTACATTGGCTTTAGGCTATAAATAAGATCCCATTTTGCTTGTTTTTACACACCAAAAACAATGAAGAACTAGATGTTGCCTTTGTCCAGATTAAATTAAGCCTTTTTCTTCTTCAACAATCAAGTCATTCAAGTTTAGAGATCTGTGATTCAACATCTGCAATTCTATTTCTTAGATCCAATCACATTGAGTCTACGTTATTTTTAGATATAAACACTTAAAAGTTATTTTTGACATGTCTATGAATTAGATCTAAGCCTGTGACTAATTGAATCATATCAGATCTGCCATAACCTGTGTATCTAAGTTATTTTAACATAGCTATGAATTGGATCTAAGCCTATGCCTATTTATTATGTTAGATCAGCCATTGTTTGTATATCCAATTCACTGATTAGATCTCATCATGACTGTTTATGATCATGACATTATGCCAAATTAGTCTTGTTATTACATGTTGATCATATATATTCTTGCATGCCTATTTCTACTATCATATCCCATTTCTGGTACTTTTGGTTTTATGCCTATTCTTTTCTTCTCTCTCACGTTCCCTTTTTATTTTTATAGCCAGGTTACCTTCAAGCCTAGCCCGATATCACTGAAATATGCATACAAACAAAATTGGGTTAAATTGGGAATGACTGGAAATGTTAATTTAGGGGCATAACATGTACTTTGAATCACGATCAGAATCTGGGGGAATAAACTATATTGTGAAATTGGACTAAAAATTGAGGCATGATTTATACGGTAAATTATGACTTGTGGTTTGGGATATATAAATCTGTAGGCTTAATTTAAGATTAAGAGAAACATGTTAATGGAGCTGTAAAGAATCTATGAATCCTGTTTAGTCCGTTAAAATTAGGGCATAACTTGAATTGAAAACATGAATATGGATTTGGGGCATAAACCAAATTGTTATTTAGATCATAATTTGGGGCATATGGTACATGATGAATATGAATTAGAAAAGGGGAATGAAAACCTATAACGAAATAGGGATAATTGTTAAAAAAAATGAAATGCGTAGAATTACAGTAATTAGAAACTGCAACCGCGCTTAGACACGAGGTTATATTACAATTGTGGTAGAAGTCTGCCCAGACCCGCCTGGCATATCCAGCGACCACAAGTGGTGAATCTAATGTGAGGGTTCTAAGTGCGTGAAACACCCCACCTCCATTAAGGTCACTCACAAAGGGAATGCCTTAACTTTGGTGGAGGTTTGTAAGTAAAAGTCACAGATAAAACACAAGACAGATATAAACACATATATATAAGCAGCGGAAAACAAACAGACATTTTATTTCATAAATACGTGTTCATACAAAACATTTCCATAACTGTCACACAATAACTTCCGAAACATTACATCATCATTTTCTGTCTTGGTTATTAAATAAAGAAGCATAAAACATAATTGAAACTGCATAAATCCCCATAGAATGTGTCCAATAGCCATAGCCAAGGGAAGAGAGTCCAAACCGCACATCAACTATCTTGAAGCTTGCAAAGAGTCTGACTAAGCTGAGTTGTTTCCTCCCTATGGACCTGGAGGGGGCACTACAACAAAAACACCATATTACAACTTTAATTTTACAACGGTGCATAAATCACCGTTGTAATAGAGCATTTATTACAACGGTGCAAAACGCACTGTTGTAATAAATGTTTTTTACAACGGTGAAATTATCACTGTTGTAAAGAACATATATATTACCATATCACAACTTTAATTTTACAACGGTGCATTAATCACCGTTGTAATAGATTCTTTTTTACAACGGTGCATTAATCACTGTTGTAAAGAGCATATATATTACCATATTACAACTTTAATTTTACAACTGTGGCGTCCACCGTTGTAATAGATCCCTTTTTACAACCTTGCAAAACTCACTGTTGTAATAAACATATATATCACAACTTTTCATTTTATTCGTTGTAATTGAGATGCCTAGTGCATACTTCATGTTTATAATATCTATATTTAGTAACTAATTATATTGAAACTTAATAATAATAATTAATAATAAACTTGGGAATCAATAATATTTGTCAATTATTTTTAAATAATTAATAGTTAATAAGTAGTAATTTTTTTTAATAGTTAATATATGTTAACTAGCTACTTTATTAATTAATAGTAACATAAGTTTGTAATAAGTATTCCTCTCGATTATAATTAACTTAAATTTTTTTGGGTCTGTGCCTATCTACCTGTTTTTGGATGTATGTACACAAGCCATGAGTTTATGGGTACATGCATCCTACTTTAAGCATGTATTCCTTGGCGCACATGTACCATTCCATAGAAAACACATTACCTATGTATTACTTTTTAATTTTACTCAGTTTCTAGAATATGGCATCTTAGACAGTCAAACATATGATAATTGACTACTCTTTTTGCATAAGAATGGTCCCTGTTCTGTACACTATCAACATGCCTTTAAAAAAAACTATTGATATAAGGTTGTAGTTTGTTGGTTGTACAAGTAATTGATCGACATGTCTGTATTTCGGTTCAGCAAAGAAAAACACTGGCTTTTCTTCTTACATCCAATGTAAGTATGAAATAAATTATAAGATGTCAATAATTGTTGTTCTTCCAATGCTGTTTGCTTATGCTTTGTTCAAGTAATCAATGACAATTGAGTCAACTATACCGCATGTTCCAATCTATCATGTTCTCCATTTTGTTCTAAATAAATTCAAAATAAGCATACAATCAAAACAAGCATGTCTAATTATTAAGTAAAAAGGTCCTAAGTTGACATAGTACATACTTAACAAAATTTCCATAAACACAGCGTACATATCAGCGTACACAGTACATACTTAACAAAATTTCCGTCGGTTCTTCAATTAAACGTGCCTTTTGACATCGGTTCTTCCATCGTGTTCCATAGTATTCCGAATTTCATTTTCCATCGTATTCCACCGCAAACCCTAATTCCCCTTTCGATCCACTTCACATCGCCGCTTCACATCACATCGCCACTGCTCGATCGCCGCTGCTCAATCGCCACTGCTCGATCGCCGCTACTCAATCGCCACTACCCGATCGCCTACGTATCTCGCTGGTAAATTTTTATTCGTTGTCTCAATTGCATGTGACAATGCTCCTGTGTCATACTGATTGTAACAATTTTTATTCGGTTCACAGTACAATTTTTATTCGTTGTCTCAATTGCATGTGACAATCGCTACTGTGTCATACTGATTGTAACAATGCTCCTTTTAGGTTGAACTTTGTATATAATTTGATGACAAACCTCAATTGCATGTGACAAATTACCATGGCAAACCTCAATTGCATGTGACAATGCTCCTTTTAGGTTGAACTTTGTATTCAAACATCTATATATTTCTTCGTCTAACTGTAATTCCTGTCAATTTGCAGTCACACTCGTTTTGGACCTGAAATATGAAATTCGATCATATATATGCATATACACGTGCGCATATGTATAAACATGTATTTGGTCATAAGTTGAGTTTGTATATTTAGTTTATGATATTGACTTTTTGAATTTTTATGGGTTTGGGTATTTGTCATAAACAACCAGTATGTTAGAATGACCAAAGTTTGTTCGCTTGCATTTCATACTTTGTACTGCGGTACTGACTTTGTATACACTATTAAAATCTGAAGTGGAGATGTGTATTTGGGAACACATATACTGTCTAATACCATTTGCTGTCTTGATGAAGCTTTGTCATCCTGAATAACACACTAAAATACAAGCCTACAATAGAAACAAGAATAACACACTAAAATACACCAAAATAAACAGCAAAAATCATTTGCTGTCTTGATGAAGCTTTGTCATCCTGAAGCTTTTACCATTCATATTCATAGGATCTGCAAGAACAACAAACATAGTATGAGATATTTAATTTAACTATAAAAAAGGTTGAGCATACATTTCATAAACACAGCTCCTAGTCCGCTATTAACTTCAGAAAATGGATTAAATGAGTAATTTTTTTGTGAAACCTCTTAAAAAGTGCAGCAGTTTATAATTTACATCTAATTAATGAAATGCAAGTTCAACTCATTGGATAATACTCCAATAACTAAATTATAATATCTCATGTTTCATTTATCCTTTTAATTAGATGTTTCATTTGGATGTTTCATTTGGAAAACAAATTAACTGTTTCAGAAAACATCGGATTATTATCAAATGATATTTCATAACCAATGCTAAACTCTGTTTGGCTGTTTCATTTGGATGTTTCAGTTTAGTTTACATCTATTTGGATGTTTCATTTGGATGAAACATTGGAAAACAAATTAGTTGTTTCATTTGGATGTTTCAGAAAACATTGGATAGAAAACATTGGATAATACTCCAATGATTTCAGAAAAAATCTAATTCATTTGGATGTTTCATTTGGAAAACAAATTAGCTGTTTCATTTGGAAAAAAAATCCTGAACTAACACAACAGCCAAATTGAATAGTTCTTCTCAAAAGTTCTGTCAATTTTGGTACATGTTCTTCTCACAATTGAACCAAAACTGCAAATCCTAAACTAACAATAGCTAAACTAAATAGTTCTTCTCATATTAGTGTTTTTCTGCTTGAACTGATGTCATTAGGGTATGAAGTTTTAGATCTGAATCTCTACCTTAACATCTCAAATTAATAAATGTACAACATCCAAGCAAAATTATAAAGCTGAAGAACATGTATCATTTCTAGTATAAAAAAATTAACTTCATTTTAACATATATTACTAACATTAAACCGAACCTTCAAAGACCAGAGCAGATAGTACCTCCCTTGCCTCATGGCTGAGAGACCCTGAAATATAAATTCAAACATCGTGTCACAAATCAAAGTAAATAGAAACATGTTCAATCATTTTTCTTGTTCTGTACAAGGCATAATTTTTAGTGCAATTCAGTTTAATTGAAATTCAGAATTTGAATAATATGAGTCATATGACTTACAGAAGAACTATTCAGTTTAAGTGCAATTAGATGCCCATGTCACAAATCAAAGTATGCTCACCCCTATGTGTGATGGTCTTTTATTTGTGTTTATTTTGATGATATATATATTATTATGCAAATACGTTGTTTTAGAGGGTGGGTCGAAGTATGATAGGTGATGCATAAGAGGGGTAGATAAGGTGGGTGCGTATAACCAAGTTGTACAATAATGTTGAGCATAAGTCTTTATAGTAGGTCCGAAAATTAGAGGCGTTGTTTTACCAAGATGGACAAAGCATGGGTCAATCTACCAAGGTTTCATCATTTTGGCTATTACTTCCATAGTTATAAGTAGTGTGATGCTAAGGGCACATCATTTTCCTCTTACTAATACCACGAATGAAAATAATAAGTACAATAAATTTGATGTACTTCCTAATACCATTATAAACAAATATAAGTATTTATGAATGAGTTTGGTGTTAGGAAGAATGTAGTATAAAATTTTGGTATTAGCAAGAAGAAAACGAGGTGCCCTAGCATCACACTATAAGTATTTAAGAAGGAGTATTAATACATTTTTTGTTTTGTAGAATGACAAGCGAATATAGGCAAGCTGTGGAAAATTTTGTATATGGGCATGTTGCGAGTGAAGGGAATCCCGAAAAAATTAGATGCCCATGTCGTGATTGTAGGAATCTAATTTGGCAAACATCAAGGGAAGTTGTGTCACACTTGATTTGTTTTGGAATGGACCCAACCTATGATATATGGATTTTTCATGGAGAAAAACGGCCATCACAAAATAATAGTGAGACAGATACTTATAGAATGTATGTTGATGCGCAAATCTATGATGAGGAGGTAGAAGCCAATGTTGAAGCAAGACATGGGGAAGGTATTGAGGAAATGATGGAGAATGCTGAAATTCCTTTGTATCCCGGTTGTGCAAGCCACACAAAGTTGTCTGCTATAGTACTTCTTTTCAAGCACAAAGCGCGAAATGGTATATCGGACACGGCTTTTACAGAGCTTCTTAAACTTCTAAAGGATATGTTGCCTAAAGAAAACATGCTTCCTAATTCTACATATGCAACAAAGAAGTTGCTTAAGTCATTTGGTTTAGGCTATAAGCAGATACATGCATGTGTAAATGATTGTTGTTTATTTAGAAAAGAGCTTGCAAATAGTGATTTCTGTCCTAAGTGTGGTAAGTCTCGCTGGAAAAAAAACAAGACTACTAAAGATGGGAAGCAAACCAAAATACCTATGAAGGTTTTGAGATACTTCCCACTGATACCAAGACTGAAAAGAATGTTTGCATCCCCAGAAACATCAGAACAACTAAGATGGCATAGCAGTCATAAGAGTGATGATGGTAAATTGCGTCATCCAGTGGATTCTACTCAGTGGGCTACGATTGATAGAATGTATCATTCTTTTGCTTCCGATCCACGAAATTTAAGGCTTGGCATTGCATCTGATGGCTTTAATCCTTTCGGTGATTGGAATTGTGGATATAGTTGTTGGCCAGTGTTTCTTGTTGCTTACAACTTTCCTCCGTGGCTTTGTATGCACAAAGATAATATGATGCTATCTTTGTTAATTCCTGGGCCACGACAACCGGGAAATGACATTGATGTATACTTGCAACCACTTATTGAAGATTTGAAAAAATTGTGGGATAAAGGGGTGAAAGCGTACGACGCTTACAGTCGTAGTGAATTTAGATTACATGCTATTCTTATGTGGACAATCAATGATTTTCCAGCTTACGGAAATTTAGCTGGTTGCCCTGTAAAAGGTAAGAGAGCATGTCCAGTTTGTGGTGTCAATACCTGCTCAATATGGCTACCATTTAGTAAAAAGTGTGCATACATGGGTCATAGACGATTCCTTGAACCTAACCATGAGTATCGTCAACGGAAAAACTTATTTGATGGAACTATAGAGAATAGAGAAAGGCCTCAAATACAAACTGGTGTTCAAATCTTTGATGATGTTCAAGATATTATTAATGATTGGGGGAAAAAATTAAAAAAGGAAGAGAAAGGTGAAAGGAAAAGGAAAAGGAAAACTATGATGAAAAAAGGATGTACAATGTGGAAGAAGAGGTCCATTTTCTTTGACTTGCCTTATTGGAAGGTGAAATTTAACTAGAAACACATTGCTTTCCATTTTCTATTCATGTTTGCTACTTAGTACTTAATTAGTTGTGTTTTGTCAATTTTTAGGCACTTCCTTTGCGGCATAATCTAGATGTGATGCATATTGAGAAAAATATTGGTGAAAGTATTATTGGTACATTGCTTGATATCAAAGGAAAATCAAAAGATGGCCTCAATTCACGCCAAGATCTAGAAGCAATGGGCATTAGAAAAAAAATTGCATCCTATAGACATTGGAAATAAAGTATTGCTCCCAGCCGCACCGTGCACCTTATCCGATCAAGAAAAAGAGATCTTTTATAGTAGAATGAAGAACTTGAAAGTGCCTGATGGATATAGCTCAAATATTGGAAAATGTTTTGCAAAAGAAGACAAGATATCAAACCTTAAGTCTCATGATTATCATGTTTTGATGCAACAACTATTGTCCGTTGCATTAAGAGGACTTCTACCTACAGGGATAAGGAATGCACTACTACGACTATGTTCATTTTTTAATGACATATGCCAAAGAGTGCTTGATAGGGATAAATTAGAATTAATGGACTATCAAGTTGCATTAACACTATGTGATCTAGAGAGGTTCTTTCCCCCTTCCTTTTTCGATATCATGATTCACTTAACAATACATTTAGGGAGAGAAGCAAGAATTTGTGGGCCGGTCCAATATCGATGGATGTATCCATTTGAGAGGTAATATTTATTATAAATAATTGACGGTTAAAAGTATCTATAGTTATGAAAGTAACTTGTTTATTCATTTTGGTTATAGATATATGAAAATATTAAAAGGGTACGTTAAAAATCAAGCACGGCCTGAAGGGTGCATTGCTGAGCGCTATGTTTCCGAAGAATGTATGAAATATTGCTCTGGATATATTAAAGATGCATTACAAATTGGAGAGAGGAAAAACCGAAATGAAGTGGAACAAAATGATTTTATACTTGAGGGGCGTCCTATTTCCAAAGGAAAACCTATTACAGTCGATGAGGAGGTGATTAATGCTGCTCATCGATACGTTTTGTTTAATACGGAAGAAGTAGAGCCGTATATAGAGTAAGTATAAGTCCAACTTAACTATGACATACAAAATAAATTAGATCCTTAATTACATTTATGTATGCAGAATGCACAAAGAGGAGCTAAAATGTTTGCATCCTCATCTTGCACAAGACGATTTGGAACTGTCAAAATTGCAATCGAAGACTTTTAGTTTTTGGTTCGGAAAAAAGGTTGATAGCTATATCTTAAAAAACTATTAATGATGAAAGTAATAGATCAACATAAATCTTTATTTAATATATTGTATTTGTCCAGGTTAGAGATGATAGACGTATATCCAATGTCAGCAACATAATAAAATGGCTTTCATACGGACCTCGTTCGCAAATAATTTCTTATTCTGGCTATATTGTTAATGGTCGACGTTTTCATACGAAAGACTTTGAGAAGGCGACACAAAATAGTGGTGTTTCCATTGAGTCAAGTACTGTTTGTGTAGATGGGTCTATTGAAAAAATAATATATTATGGGGTCTTGCGTGAGATTTTCTTGTTGGATTATCGTCAATTTCAAGTTGCCTTGTTTAAATGTGATTGGGCAAATATGTATCGTGGAGTCAAAGTTGAAGATGGATTTACATTGGTCAATTTGCATCAATTTCAAAATAAGTTTGAAAGCGACCCGTTTATCTTAGCAACACAAGCGGTTCAAGTTTTCTTCTCTAGAGAAGGTAGTTCTTCAAATTGGTATGTTGTGTTGAGAGCGCCCTCTAGAGGGTTTCATGAATTGGAAAAATACGACGAGGATGAAGAATCAACTAGTAAACCATTGGATGAGTCACAACTTGATGATAGAGACGTAGATAATGGGGATGAAAGTTACGTAAGGGAGGGTTGTAACGGTATTTTGGTATGTTATAAGCATATTTTATTGATTTTTTATTTTATGCATGTTCATATATACCATAAAATGTGTTGTTAGAATGAAAAAAAAGGAAAAAAAATCTGATATAAGATTGACATCTTAGCGTGTATCAAAATAACTTTATTTTCTATTTTATGTTCTTTGCATGTGTATTTTATTTTGTACGTGGTTGTTACAAAGTAGTGCTATATTTAGTGTGATGTTCTAATCCTTTGTAAATCGTTTTGTTTTTTTATAGGTCGACGAGGAAGATTGATCTTGTATTATCGGCGAGGAAGATGGTGCTAGACAAAGGAGAGGTATTCAAGTACATATTGCATTTTTTACCACATGTTTTTTTTTAAGTTCAGCTATAGAAGTTCAAATATTAAAATCAACTTGAATGTATGTACAAATCTTAAATATGGATCTTTTGGATATGTGATTTATGATTTAAATTTTATTTTGATTTAAAGTTTGAACTTTTCTTTTTACAATTTTTATCCCATTGAAAATTTGGCATTTCAAATAGATAAAAAAAAAATGTAAACAAAATCTTGTGTTTCCTGCCTTTTATTATTATTTCTATCTGTGAAAATTGGCTGAATAAATTTGCAAAATGTAGAGAAATGTTAAGTTATTAAAATATATGTTTTTACAAAACTATTTTATTAACTAATTTTTAGAAAATTCAATATTTAAAGGTATTTTTTCACAAAGAGAACTAAAATCAACATAAAGAATACTGATTAAAACCATCAGAAAAAAAGAATCCATAATTTAAATATCGCAAACACCAGAAATACGGGATACCGAACCAATGTTTCAAAATATCCTGAACTAAGACTGAGAAATACTTGACATTGTTGCAGATAGGTTGATTCCACAAATCTAATTTTGAACGACATGTGAAAAAATTGGAAAACAAAATTGAAAATAAATTTGATGTCTAAAACTGAGTTGCGAACAAACACTAAAGGCCTAATATATTGGTATGTTCAGTTTTTTGCTATGTTCAGTTTTTTGCTATCATGGAGAATACTAGGTGCATACTACATCCTACATTGATGTTGATGACATAATATTGGTATCGAGCGATGAGCGACTAGAAACAATAAAAATGAATTAAATAAGTTGTATATTGACGTTAAATGCAGAACTGCAAAATATATATAACTTCTCAGGGGTTGTTAATTTGAGCATTGAATAAAATAACAAATTATGTTATTGGTTGCTAAGAAACCTTCGTACATTAAAAAGAGATAGGATTTATTTATATTCTTTTTGTCTAAGAAAAAAATGCATAAAACGAGAGCATTTATTATGGTATGTTGGCTTTAAAAGCAAGTAGATTGCAAACTTGCATTAAGTTAATATAATGTGAGTTGTATGGCAAGTGCTTCACGCGTGATTTATTTGTTTATATGACTTGTATGTTTAACCTATTAACAATAAATAATTTATATGTATATTTTAATGTCAGAATAATATGTTTTTGTTTAATGTTGTAATATCTTATGATTTTTAAATGTGAATGTTCATTTCAATTAATTAATGAAAAATGAATATGTGCATAAAAATTCTTTATTAGATCAGCAGATGAATATGTGCTTAAAAAATGTGCATAAAATGAATATGTGCAAGTAGTTTTCAATAGCTAAAATGAATATGTGCATAAAAAATGGTCCTCATGTGTACGTAGATGTACTTGCGGAGAAGTGGACTCCGTCTCCACCTCATGCCCTTGCCACTTGTGGCTACTTGATCAGCAGATCGGCATCAAGGCTCCTTTATTTCCTTTTTGGTGTCAAGGTGGAATCTAGTGTAGATTTGTCATAATAATTCGATGGATATTTTAATAACCAAATACTCCTTAACGACAATTTTGTGAGTCTGATATAACGATTGGAAAACCCAAAGAACCGACAGCCACTGATTTGGAAAATCCATTCCTCGGTTACGTTTCAAACGCGATAAGCACATTTACTCCCTACATTTTGATTAAAGACTCTATTCAGCAGCACCTACCAGTATTTATATGCCTTCCGTACGTACATTTTAAACTGAGCACTGGCAAAAAAAAAAACATTTTTATGTCACTTTTATTTTACCCACTTGTACCCTTGCCATTGCTCAGTGCTCAGTGCTCAGTTTAAAATATAATCATTTCACTGTAGTCGCTTGTATTTTGATGAACAACACAGTTCGTCTTATGATGTTCATGTAGTGCTCAGTTTAAAATATATTGTATGTTCAGCCATTGAAAAATGACTTAAGATTTTTATTTTTTAGCTATTGAAAACTGACTTAAATTTTTTATTTTTTAGAGCTCAAAAATTGCAAGCAAAAGAGCAAAAAAGCAAAGTTTAGCTGCACTTGCAGCTGTTCGTGCTGCTGATGAAAGACCGGTTGGGATTAGAATCAACGAACACCCAGATGGACCACTTCCGTTGCTTCGTGAATTAAATATTGCTATAAGACGATCTCCTCGAAAACATGCTGAATACCCAATACGCACAATTCGCAAACATGGAAGCAACCTTGGCCACACTGCAGAAGGGATGCAGTCCCCTCCTCCTTCCAGTAGCATCCCCGTCGACACTACAAACCAGATACAGCCCCCTCCTTCCAATAACAGCCCCTTCGACAATACAAACCCAGCACAGCCCCCTGCCCGTCAACTACACTTCCATGAAACTCCAGCCAACGATGATTCCAGTCCAAACGAAATTCAACCCGATTCTACTGAAGATCAAAGATTGAAGCAACCTAGAAGAAAGAGAGGCAGAACGATGATGAAATCATTAGCTATGATACCGGATGAGAAGCCGGAAGTTGAATTTAATGAACGCGGACAAGCAATAGGTGCTAATTCCAAACATTTGTCGTCATATATTGGTACTCTAGCAAGGGAGATGGTGCCTTTTACCATTAGCACATGGAGGAACGTCGGTGACGATTTGAGGGATGATCTGTGGACTTGTATAGAGGTACGTACTGATATTTGACTTGTATACCATATGTCGGCTTTCAATAGTAAATTATGGCTTTCAATAGTAAATTCTGTGAATGATAAATTCTGGCTTGTGTACGATTTGAGGGATGATCTGTGAATAATAAATTCTGGCTTTCAATAGTAAATTCTGGCTTTAAGTTGTATTTAATTTTACTGATTCTATGTTATTTATGTTAGGGAGTACTTATATGTCTCAATATTAAAAGCAACATATTATATGCCTGCTATAGTTCTCTTTATAATGACATATGCATTATGCACATTGCAATACTGTTACATATTATATGTCTCAATATTCAAAGCAACAAATTATATACCTGCTGTGGTACAACATTGCATTTTGCAATACTGTTAGAGACTAATCTGCTGTTTTTTTTTTTTTTTTTGTGTGCGCGCAGTCAAGATTCAAGGTAGATATGGTGTATAAGGATTACTTGTTAATGATAATAGGACAGCGGTGGAAGGAGTCGAAATCAAGGTTAGTTGCAGCTATCAAAAAAGCGTCTCAAAATCCCGACTCTACCGATACTTTAGCAAGCCTAAAACCGTTCAATATAAAGAGCGATGACGAGTGGAATGCTTTTGTAACTGAAAAATTGTCAGAAAAGTTTGAGGTGGTTATTTTTGTCTTACTGAGTTTAACTGTTAAATATATTACATTTTCCTATATCATATTTACTGAATTGATTTTATAGGCAACAAGCCAAAGATTCAAAAGCATTAGAGAAAAGAATAAAGTTCCACACACCATGAGCAGAAAAGGTTATGCAAGATTGGAAGAAGAAATGGTAAAAAAATATTGTTAAAGCAACTATTATATGTTATCACATGAAAAATTCTGAAGCTGTTAAGCTATTATTGCAGAAAAAGGAAAAGTCAACATCTACTATCACTAGAGACGAATTGTGGTGCAAAGGCCACACTAGAAAAGATGGAGAACTTCCGAATTCAATTGCTGCCGAATGCATAGTAAGAATAAGTTCAAATATACAATATCAGAAACTGTTGCTATTGTTAACGTAGTTTTAATTTTAATTTCTGAATTTTGGTTGTTTTTTAATTTGTAGTCTAAGATAAACGAGCATCATAATGCCGCAAGTCAGGATTCTCATGGAGCAACATCAGTTACTCAAGATGGCGTGTCGAAGCTTTATGGTCAGGAGCATGGAGGACGTGTAAGAGGGCTTGGTTTTGGGGTTGTACCATCTCAGCTTCGTATTCGGGGTAGCTCATCAGGTGAAGTACATGCATTGCGAAACCAAGTTAGTGGATTGGAGACCAAAGTACAGGAGCTCACTACGATGTTGATGGTAAGTGTTAATTAGAAATTTATTTTAACGGCGATTTTTCCTGTTTTCCTGTTAATTAGAAACCAAGTTATTGTCGGTTTCCGGTTCCGTTCCGGATATTTCGGAATTTCCGGTAAATTCCCGGTTTGATAATTGCGGTGTGGTTTTCTCATGCTGATTTTCCAGATTGACCCATGTTATTCCATTATAATGCTCCGGTTACGTCGATTATTTGACCAATTGCATTTTCTTTTCGTAGCCAACGGTACCAATCTGTAGTGGGTAATGTTTTAAAACAACTCGGAAAAAACAGTGTGACCAGACCCAGTGCCACTCTAACCCAAACTATTTATCTAGGGGTTTCTGCCATGTATATATATATTCCTCAGAAATCCATTTATCCAGCAGTTTACAGAGCCTACTCGAACATTTTCCTCCTCTCTCTTTATGGTCCTGTTTCTAAACCTTTAGCATTGTTTTTTGGAACAAATATCTGCTTCCAGATTTCATCTTAAATTGCAACTGTTTGTCGCAAGGTTTATTATCATTAGGATTTAGGCTAAAAGCCTTTAGATCCGATTTTTCAACACTCTGCAGAATTCTAGGTATTATGGTAAGCAAAATTTATATTATTCATCAAGCTTGGTTAATTAGTTTTTGGCGTGATTTGTGCTATGTAGAGAAGAATCGTTCGGATTCTCATTGGTTTGTTGTCAAATGGAAATAAGATTTTAACCAGCTACGTCCGACTGATTTCTTCTATCAATTAAATTGAAGTTTATTTAATTTTTTCAACGTTCATCAATTTATTCCTACTCTTTGATTCGGGATCTGTCGGCTATTTCCTATTAGTTCCGGCATTATGTATGAAATAAAGTTATTTTTGTTTGCCTTCGATTTTTTATATTGAAATAAGAATCATTTCAATTTTTTATATTGCAAGACGATGCTAAGATGGTATGAGTCTGAATTCAGTGTGGATATATTCTTACATTGGCCTTCAATCTGATTGCCTTCGATTTGCTTTGTGTTATTTAACTTATTTCGGAGAGTTTTCAAATTAATACCTTAATTCTTCATAGTATGGTTGTATTAAACAAATACTCCTATTTGTGATTTTCGGGATCTGCTGGTGCTGGGTTGCTGATCAATAAACATAGGCTCCAAAATTTTAAAAAGAACCAGCAATCGCCTATGGGCTGTGGCATTTTGCTGCCGTAGCATGGAGCCAATAATAAAAACTTCACCAGAGGTAGAATGCCTTGGATTATTCTCATGATCCTTTGCCACGATATCTGGTTACATTTTAACACTTTTTTCTTTTAATTCTTAATCTCCCAGGTTAAAGAAATAAGACATGGCCGTTTGTACAATGTTTGTTCTTGGACATAACCCATTATGTCTCTACAATTGAAAAAAAAAATTAAAAAAAGAGCAAAGCAAAATGCCTTTTTTTTTTTCATAATGTGTTTCAAATTTACGGCTTCCCAATTGGGCTAGTTTTATATGACCAAAATCATATTTTGTGCTAATTTTATATGACCTATGTATATGCAATCTTTACAGGATCTAAAAGAAAAGCAAGCTAATGCGGGAAATCCAGCAAATCCTGATCCTAATACGCCTCAGGTACCCTTTTTTATTGGTATAATTGATAAAAAGATGTAACATTTCATTGAAATGCTTTTACCGAACTGTGAAATTTTAGGGTGATTTTAAGGACAGTAAATGGAGGGGGGTTGGGTACTGTTAAACTAAATTACCGCGCATTAGAAGCTGAAGAACTTTTTAACGTAAACTAAATTCAATTTGGAATAACCTTTGTGTTTATACTGTTATCTAAAACATGCTAAAATTGGGGTACTTTATTTTTGAAAGTGAGGTGTTCATCTTTTATTATTATTGTATTCATACAACAGTAAAGGAAATTTCTCATTTCTAGATCTTACTTCACATAGTTAATCACTTCCAGTCATATATAAGTGTAGTCAACTAATAATCTATCAAAGTACTCATATCTATACCCATACTAGATTAAATTCAGAGAGTTTGCACAGAGTTTATTCACAAAAGATCCACTGCTTTCATATTTCGTCCAGTTTTTGACATGAAGAACAATTAGTTACACATACATATTCACAAACATATATGCATATATATGTGTGTGTGTGTGTGTGCGCGCGCGCGCGCCTGCATCATACTATATTCAATCACTAAGGGTTTAAAAAGAAAGAGTTTGCAGATGTATTACTGTGTTTTTCTATTGTGTTCACTATCTTTACCATTCTCAGGTTTTATAATTACATTCGTAGATTAAACAAAAATAAGGAAATTATTTGTAAAATAAATAAAGATAACAATCCATTACACATAAATTTCATAGATTCAACTCATCCACTCTTTGTTCCCAGCTTAGAAAGACGCTTCTGGTGGTGTTGTTCTGTCGTTAAATCTATTGCATTGTTCTCACAATACAACTGGCAGTAACTGAAACTGCTCCACTCAACAGCCATCAAATTAACTTAAACTTAGTCGTGTGTCTTGTCTTTGATTATACATAAGCCTTTGATTATACATAAGTGCTTACTGTCTATGATGCATAAGCCTTGGATTATACATAAGTGCTTACTGTCTTTTGTATTTAGTTCCATGTATTTATTTGCCTCACTTTCTGTTTTTAGTTTCCAGTTCAGATTTTCTAGATTTTTTTTGTTTGCAGTCACACCGTGGAAGCAATACCTTGGCAGTTCAACTGTCTAAACAAAATGGAAAGCATGCACCTGAAAATGGAAAGCAGGCACCTGAAAATGGAAAGCAATCAGCTGAAAATGAAAAGCATCCATCTGAAACTGACGGCAGCAAAACAGAAAAACAGTCTAAGCAGAAAAATCCGGCCAGAAAAACAGCAGTGCAAGCTGATGGAAATGAGGGCAGAAAGTGTAAGATATTGAATTGGGAAAAACAAGTTGTTGCGGAAGGAAGAGTGGCATCCACTGATCCAGAAGCTTTGGTGCACTTTAAAAAACTTGGATCGCAAGGCTGGAAAGTTTGGATTGACGTGGCGGTGGATCCAGAAGCATTCTTGTGGAAGCCGAATTCCGCAATGACTACTATTGGAGAAGCTGTTGGATCAACTGTGGCCTGGAATAAAAATTACGTTGCCTTCAGCTAGAGTGCTTTCGTAGGGTATGCTTTCGTAGACATTCCATCTTTCTTATGTACATATTGGGTTAAATCATGCATGTATTATGAAACGGTTATGTTTTTGGTGACACGGTTATGTTATGTATATATTGGGTTATGTTTTTGGTGACACGGTTAAGTTGGTGATGTACTACGTACTTGCGTGTTATGTTGATCGAATATTATGTTAAGTAATATATATAAATGATTCTGTGTACTAATATTTGTTGCATTGAAATGTGAATCATATTATCAGTAATATATATGAATTTGTTTTACTAGTCAGGTCCATGCAAATTACAACAGAAAAAAAAGTTGTAATAAGTCATGTTACAACGGTGTGAAAATGTTGTAATATAAATCAATTCACAACGGTGGAAAAATGTTGTAATATCAATGAAATTACAACGGTGCAGACATGTTGTTATATAAATGAACACAACATTATTACAAAATCTACAACAACGGGGATAAAAGTTGTAATATAGTTTATTACAACGGTGATAAAAGTTGTTATACGTATACTCTAACTGTACTATAGTATATACGACAACTTGTAAAAAAAATTATTACAACGGTTGATAACTGTTGTTAAATAATCCTATTACAACGGTGCTGCAACGGTGCAGAAAAGTTGTAATAAAAAATAATATATTACCACGTCTGCATACACGACGGTGGGGGCACCGTTGTAAAATGATATTACAACGGTGTTGCACCGTTGTTATAGGGTGAATTTGTTGTAGTGGGGGGAAACGGAAGAAAAGAAGACGAAAGAAAATAGGGTCGGACACAAAGCCTAGTAAATCTAGTGACTCTTCAGTATGAGAATAAGAAAAAAGACATGATAGGTATAAACTGGAAATAGGAAAGTATCATAAACTAAGGTAAAACAGTTGTGAATCGAATATACTATCACACCCTACACTAAATCTCTGCACCTACATGCATTGTCTCAACTGGCACCCCATGATCGGGGTGAAGTGATCCCCTTTCTAAAGATCAGCTCCTACTCGCATAATCATATGTGTCATACGACCACCAAAGATTGTAGACACCTATGCTGGTCCCACCATGGGGTGTATCAAGTCCCATTGTGGCGATCCGACACAATCCTAGAATGCATAGGGTATACTACTGGTGCCCCCAGTGCCTTTTTTGTCTTCTCCGAAGTGTGTGCACGCCCGCACTCCGTTAGAACCCACACTGTTGCACCCACCGCCGTCGCTTTTGACCGCTTACAATCAGCCTGGTTATCGTGCCCCACCCTGCCTAGTTTCAGGGTACCATGATACCTAATTGGGTTTCTGCTGAAATGGGTCCCCATTACTAGGGTTTTCTAGTCAAACATGTTAAGTGGTTAAGTGTCTGTATTTACCTAACCCCACCCATTAGTTTAATTAACATGTTGAATTGGTTAAGTGTTTTAGTTAACTTAACCCTACCATCCTGACTTGTCTGTCCTTAGCTTTTTAAAGCACCGACCACTGACATTAGACAGGTATTGTTATGGTTACTGGATGTGCCGGTCGGTTCCGGGAAGGTTTACACCGTAACTCAGTCTAACATTGGGTCCTTATTGGGTTCAATGCTTAACCACCCACATTGGATAGGTATTGTTGTGACTACTGGACAGCCGGTCGGGTCCGGGCAGGTTCACATCACAACTCAATCCAACCTCGTGTTAAGCATACTCGTATTTTCTAAATTTACATATTTGTCTTTATTACTTGTTATATGTAAATTTGCTAACAATTAAATGTTATGGCCCACTTTTTAACATTTTTGGTATAATAATTTATACCATTCAAGTGCCACCAATTTTGGCATGTGACAAACAAGCCAATTTCATATATTTTCACCAATTTATGTCAATTTTCCTATAATTACCAATTTATCCCACCGTTACCCCGTCTAAATATTAGGCTAACAATCTTAGCCTAATTTTCGTTCGTATGGTTTTTATCATATAATATTAGGCCAAAAACTTATCCTAATTTAGCGTACAAAAAATTGGCATTCATTAACATAAACATGACATAGGTGTAAACTTGGCATTATCGACATAGTCAATATGAACATCATAAGTGTGAACTTGCAAAACAGTCAACATGCATATATGTGAACTCGCAAAATAGTCAACATGCATATATGTGAATCTGCAACATAGACTGAATCATGGGTTTCAACTTGTCATGTTAACTTGCATTAAAAAGGGGAATCTAACTAAACAGGTGTCACATGAATTAGCATATGATTTAGACAACACAAGCCTAAACATGTTTAGATCTAGGCATAACATCGAGCATCACTAGCATATGACAAGAATATAACATGTCCATAAAGCTTGTATAATTTCATCGCATGTGTGAACTAGATCCAATCATGTTTACTACTATAACATGAAACTTGTATTAAAATGGATCTTGGCATGGATCCAATTATGAACTTTGCAACTTTTGCATAAACATATGAGCATGTATATGAACTTAATCATTTAGGCATAGAGATTCTATTGTACAACATACAACTTGTCATAATCACCTAAACATATAGGTGTAGATATGAACCAAATGACTTGTATGTGAATTTGAATAGATCCAACATCAACTAGATTAATCCACAAACATTCTAATCGATCCAACATCAACTCAATTATACCACAAACATCTAAGGAGTGGCAAATATTTTGCAACGGCCTAGAGCCGTTGCAAAAGTTGAATTTTGCAACGGCCAAAATCCGTTGCAGTTTTTATTTTTGCAACGGCTAAAACCGTTGCTGTTTTTTATTTAAGCAACGCCTTTTAGCCGTTGCTAATTGATTTTATTTAAAAAAAAAAAACTGCATCTCTCTTCTTCGATACTTCCTATTCAATACAAACATTTATAGGTTTAACACAATACTACAAAGAAGTATCAACAAACTGAAAATTACCAATAGATTCAACATAAAGACCAAATTTGACAACAAACTTTTAAAGTTCAACAATACATTACAAACTTAATACTTCCAATAATTTGCAGTAACAAAAATAATATTACCGTGCATTCTAAAGTTCAATAGCAGTAGCCAAAATAATACTAGAGTATATTACAATATTAATTGTTCATATATCTCATACATTATTGTTTCTTTTCTTTTTGAGCTATCCTGTCTATGGCGCTATCATAACCTCCCTAAATAAAATCTACACCATATGAATAGTAATATGTCAATGAGGCACCTACTCAATGGTTAAACGCAAAATCTGCATCAAATAACTAAAATAAACCTAAACGTAGTCAAACTGAAACTAATATAAAGTCCAAAAATATAAATAACACCGCTTAATATTCACTCAAACATAGTCAATAAGGCACCCACTCAACATTTTATACAATTATTGCATGATATGGTTTGTAGTTTTAAAGAGATTTCTTTCAGTATATTGTCTAGTAACACTTAAAAATAATTGCACTTAAAAATAATTATATGCAACTTAATATGATATTCTTAAAGAGATTTCTTTAAAAATCAGTAGAATATATGTTCTGAGCAAGTTGTTAAGGAAATATAAACTACCATAAGATCACTCTATCCATAGAGAAATTTTAAGCAAATATGATCTAAACGGATACAGAAATCTCCATGTTTTTACAACTAAGTTTATTATAAATCAGACTGAAATAAAATAAAACAACTCAACTAAATTAACTTTCGGCTATCACCAAATTCAAAACACTTTACATGTGAAAGATGCAAGAGCTGCTTGTTTCTTTTCTCAACTAAAACTAGTGGAAACATCAAATGGATATGACACGTGGAATCAAATCCTCACATGACACTTCATCATTTTAATATGGGGAGTATTTTTCAGTTCTTTTGGTAACAATATTTCAAATAATAAGCAGACATATGAAAATAGATATAAATCATAATCATTGTCATCTCTTCCAATTATAGCTTGGTTTAATCTCCACTGGAAAATTGATATATTTCGTGGAACAAATCATTTGGGCTAAAAAAAGAATAATTATTTGTAGGAAAGACATAATTATGATGCAAACACACAAATATGATAGAAAAATTATCCCAGAAATAGACGTACCAATTTTCATCTCTTCGCTGGCAAAACTCCTCGGCTATCTCATCTGAAAATTAAGGAACTTAATGTGATTGATAACTGGATCAGTGTTGCATGTAAGAATGTGTACTAAGACACTACCATTAACCTAAAGCAGTGAATC
The DNA here is from genome assembly GCA_030737875.1 of Allium sativum. Lineage (NCBI taxonomy): Eukaryota > Viridiplantae > Streptophyta > Magnoliopsida > Asparagales > Amaryllidaceae > Allium > Allium sativum. The sequence continues at coordinate 900,750,904 of CM060915.1, read as the reverse complement.
AGGCATGCACATGCATGTTATCTCTTATATGTTCCCTGCTACATGCTTATATGAAAATCTGGCCAGATGTATTCTCTGCCTTTTATATTATTATTATTATTATACACTTCAATAATCCTTCTAAAGGTCGACATTAAATACTAGCTGCAGTTGGTTCTTCGGTACGAGTAAGCTTTCTTCTTAAATTATACTATGACTGTTACATTTATTAAAAATTAAGTTTTATTCTTCATTAATACTATAAATGCCCCCAATTAATTACCTAGTAATTAAGTTTACTCTTAATCTGGTATATATTTCTACTTGGCTAAAATTCAATGTAATGAATCATGAATGTACATTGATGTCATCACATAAATTGAACTATTTGACTTTGAGGTGAAACTAAAGCAAATTTGTAGTCAGTACATATTGATCTACATATACCCTGCACATCGATTGAACTCCAAGGCTAGTGGGCAATTTTTGACGTGTTAAGATGGCAATTTTCCATGTGTTGTATCTACATGTTTTAAATTGATTTCCCTGTCAGAACACATAATAACAGAGAGATTTGGACTTATGGGAATATATAGAATTTAGATATGTAACAAATGTTATTATGCATATAAGACTGTAACAGGGTTCTTACATGGCAGGCTGCAACTTCACTTGATAAAATTTGGAATACATATTTAAGCATTTCAAATGATAATACAGGATACTGCAGTGTATTCGTTAGATGGTTGCTGTTTACATTCTGAATGATTGTATTTCAAGATTAAACTTAAACATAGTCAATGAGGCACCCACTCAAAGGTTTAGCACAGTTAACAAATTGAAACAAATCAGGCTTTGGGAAGACAATGAGGCTACTACAGGAAAAGAAGACAGGAAAAAAGACGATACTATTGTGCTTCATTACCTGTAATGTACTGTGAGCTTTCACTGGTGCATGCGCCAATGTTTTGGCCATGCTCATACCAGTAGAAATATTTGCGGAAGACATGAGATATGTGTAGCTGTTTGCAAAGAGGGAGACACAGACATGCATTTGCCTGTGCTTACAGCGGGCACTTATGCCAAAACTGAAGTCCAAACATCACTGCCAATTAGAGATGAACTGCTTAAACGTAGACTACTAAGAGCGGCACTAATGCCTGGAGAAGAAACCCATGCAATTTCTGATCCTCTTTGTTTCACTTCAACTCCAAGAATTGGAAACTCCTTCTCAAAAGAAAGTTTACTATAACCGCTTGAAGTCCGTGGAGATTAGTTTGTGTTGTTCGGACTCCCTAATCTTTTGGGCAATAACTTGATCCGCCCAGGACAACTCAAGACACTAGACCTTCTATCAGTGTAGCCATCGTTTGCCAAACTATCTTTTTCCCATCTATCTTTATTCCTATCTCTATCTCTATCACGTTTCCTATCAAAATTACTATAAACTAGGGAATTTGAATAGTTAGCGCTGTCTTGTCCAGTAGTGCTATTACTTACACTCTTAAGGAAAGAAATGGATGGAAAAGATGCACGGCGAGTACCATTATCACAAACACTTAGCGGTAGCCTATTTCTTGAGTTTCCAGTATTATGTTCATCTGAGCCAATATAAACTTAATCAGTAACACTATTTGAAGCTTGGTAAGAGATAGGAACAAGTTGAAATAACTATTTTTACAATTGTTTGTGACAAAGGATGGTAAAAAGCCACCACTATGCACTACAAGGATTAACAACTCATTCATAAGCACTTAAAGGATCAAATAAAAGTTTAGCTTATTTAAACCATGGATGATTTAAAAAAAATGGAGAAAACCTTCAAGTGTATGCTATATTTTTTACCACAAGCAAACACTCCTAAATGACAAAATTGCTCTTATATGGTTACACCTTGGGTTATCAGCAGAGAATAACGTTTAAAGGCATCAAGTATATATCTAGAACTATCAACTGTCATAGCAGAAGAATCACATACACTTGCTCTTATGCACTTACACCTTTGGTTATCAGCATACAATACCAGTTAAAGGCGTCGATTCTATATCTAGAACAATCAACTGTCATAGCGGGATATCATTGACAGATTAATAACAAACAAAAACATCAATTCAACGCACAAGTCAATAGGTCGAATTCAGCAAGGCATATGAGTTATAAGCATGGCTTGAGATGGTCAGGAATAAATGAAGATTGATGTGTATACAGATTAACCTTATGCATTAATGTGATAGTATCCTACACTGTCAAATAGACTATAATCTCTGATCATTTAGCAAATCCAACTGTACTTATAGTAAACCAAATAATAAGGCATAATCAAACAACATCGATGCCAGAATTAGAAGAAAACCCTGATGCTTTCAACCACTGCGGAGCTAGAGTAGGCTATTACAGTGTATTCATTACCTGTGATGAATACAGTGTATTCATTTTACCATCTAAAATCTAAACTCTATAACCATTTTCACTGACTGTTTTGTTGTATATAACAATTATATGATTTTTGTTTGATGATAACAACCAAATATATTTTTATTATAAATGTGTTTGTACTGTTTCATATATTTATCACAGACAAAAATATAATATTTATATTTAAATAGAATACGACTGTACAGACATTCATATACTCATACAGTATTTTATTTAAATATAATATTATATCTCAAACCTTCAAACAGTACAACTGTTTATAACTCCACTATTTAAACACGTCACAGGAATTTGTACTCGTAAATAATCTGAATAAATTAGACAAGTTTGTTTGACAACAATAGAATGATATTTTATTTCAAACAAATTTATTTATTACAAATTGCTGTACAATTCTCTCATTCTTATACAAATCTCTTCACTACATTACTGATCATTTACATACAACTCAATATACACATTTTTTTTGACACTGTTGCTTAAACAATGACACATGCTGTATTCCTTCTTTAGTCGTCTTTCTCCAGCCTCCTAGTCAGACAGCACTGTCAGTCCAGTCTTCACAGCTCAGTCAGTCCAGTCATCATCTTCTTACCTGTCACATGAAACACACACACACAGTGCACTGCAATAGAAACAAAACTGTATATAGGCGAATATAAATTTTATTTTTAATTTTATTTTTGCCTCAGATTTCTGGTGTGTTTCTCATCATTTTTCATGACTTGATCTGATCTGTGTCTAGCTAGTTTGTATATGAACAGGGACAGAAAATATTGTCTGATGGCTGCATGTACACACGTGTATACACGTGTGCACTGCCTCTCCAATCAGTGTGCAACTGAGGAGCAGCCACATGGACTAACTCGACTCAGTGCATTCATGAAAAACAACTCAATGTAAAAATCAAACCAGAAAGTCCATAAGCCAAGCCAAAAAGTCAACACAAGTATTTGTTCATGTTCAAAAAGGCAGCAACATTTTCAAGAAATACAATCTGAAATGGTCAACATGGTGGAACAGCAGTTCATCGTATCATTTACAATTGAGTTAACAAAGCAGCATAGACGAGTAGCAATATGTGAGCATGCTGTAGTGCACAAGTCAAGTCAAGGTGTCGAGGAGCAATGAAGATGAACATAGCTGCATGCATGATCAAGACAGTACAGCTAACTACATGGTCCAATGTACCAAGAAACAAGTGCAGCAAGTTTAACAAGAACACACAAGATCCTAATGGCCAGAAACATACAAGCACAAGTGTTTTTGGTCCTTCATGCATGCACAAGGAAGGCAAGGGTGGAACCAGTGATCAGCATTTACATAGCCAAGATAGTCGAGTACAGGTTCTATGGTGAAGCTGGTCAAGCCAGATATGCATATGCAAACAGGAGGAAAATGATCATGTCGAGCTCAAGAGTGCAAACTTGACAGAGCATATATGTAATGGGTCAAGACAGCAAGTAAACAACATGACATATGTGTGTATGGACCCAAAATACAAAGGAATGATAAATGTATTTTAAGACTGTATCAGCATATGAAAATGGAGGAGCAGCAGATTTTAGCATCACAGTGGTTCTCACATTTTACAAGTTTGTGTGTACACATGCATTACTCAACAGCAAGTGGTCGAGCTCAAGAATGCACAGTTCAAAGCAGCTTATAACATGGAAATGAACATACGTATTGGTGCATGGGTCAAGAACAATACACAAAACAGAACTGGAAATTATATTTTGGCAAGGTTTAAAAATATGAGAGATTTTCCAGTATTGGCAAGTATTCTTTTGGAAATATGATTTCCAGCAAAAACATTTTTCAAAAGTAGCAATATATGGAATATGTTTTGGCAAGGAATCAAAAAAATTATAACATCTTTCTCTGCATTTAATTATTTCTAGAAATGGTATATTTCAGGAAATTACTTCTCGAGCGAAACATTTCCAAATACACAATTTTTTTTGGCAATCAAAGATGGGATTCTCGGCAACAAATTATTGTTACTACACAAAAAATTCAAGGCAGCAGTTTCGGATTTCAGTCATGGAGCATATATGGCAAATGATTTTCAGAAACCAGTGAAATACTTTTGGAAAATCTTTTAATTGATTCCAGTTTTTACTCACGACAGAACATATTTGGCAAGCATTTTTGTGGGACAATTAATTTGCAGAAAATCAAATCATTTCCTTCTAAAAATCATTCAGTACTCAGGTAAAAAAAGGGCAACAATTTGAAATCAAGTCAAGTATGGATTCATTCAAGGGAAGAATCAAGTCTAGGTTCAGCAAATTCATTTTGTTTTCTATGCCGAGGTGATTAAAATCAAAAGAGGAAAACACGCAGAATTCAAATCAAGCCATATAACGAAATCAGAGTAATTATCGGATTTTATAATCCTATAAACACAACCATTCATCACTGGAAAGCTACCCATCAAAAAAAAACCAAAAACAACTCGCAAGGAATTCAAAGCAGAAAAATTCAGAAAACTCACTGTTTTCGATTGAGTAAATTCCCAAATCGAAGAGAAGCAAGCCGCAAGTTATTAAGCCATCAGAGAATTGATTCCAGAAGCAATTAATCGATCGATTTGGGGATTTGTGGAAACCCTAGGCCGCCATACTTTTCCAGATCAAAAGAGAAAAGGGATCGGGCATTAGAGAACCAGATTACATCAACCTGAAGCCATCGCGATTGAATTTGGGGCAAACATTAAAACCCTAGCCGCCATATTTTTTCTTCAGAGCAAAAGGGAGATCGGGTTGATCAAATATGAAAGGGGGGCCGGTCATTTGGTTTTGGACTAAGACCATTTTTGCTTAAGAGCTAAAAAGGGGATGACCCCTCTTTTTAAATCCTAGGGTTTCTAGTTGTTTTTATTTTTATTTTTATTTGTATTATTTCTTGTATTTCTTTCTGTAAACTTCTGAAACAGTTTCTAGGTCTGTAACAAAAAAAAACACTAGTAAATCAGTCAGGGTGTTGACTGTCAGTTTCAGAGTCTGTAAAATCTGGGTTACGGATTACGGAGTTGTAATTCGGGGAAATCTGATTGAGGAGATATCGATCAGTCTAGGGATTTGAGCGTAGGGTTAGAATAGGAGCAGGGTTTGCGAGTGTACATGGTCTTGTATGCGGGATCTGTTCTATCACCTAGTAGAAACCTTAGAAATGCAGCAGTAGGCAGGGTTTTGCCGAAGCTGGGTATATTTGTGTGTGATTTATTTCCTGCATTTCTGTTTCCTCTATATTCTGTGATCTGATTATTACTATATATCTCGTTAGAATTTTAATTCAGTCAAAAACTGTGATAAACCCTATTCACCCCCCTCTAGGGTTAATCTAGATCCAACAAGTGGTATCAGAGCAGGTATTTTTTGTTTAACTCTAGAGTAATGGGTCATCCTAGCTGTCAGTTTAGTGAGAGTCAGTTCAGTTCATCTCCAACTATTTTCACTGGAACGAATTTTTTAAACTGGAAATCCAGAATGGAATTTTATTTAAAATCTGTTAATATTAAATGTTGGGATGTTGTTATCAATGGGTACGATATGGTAGATAAAGTTTTTAATTCTCGTGCTACACATATTCTATATTCTTATCTTGATGATGATCAATACAGTCTGATTTCCCATTGTTTAACTGCGTAGGAAATCTGGATAGCTCTCAATACGAAGCATGGACAAACTGACAACTGCAGCTTAAAACCCCAGAAAGTCAACTCAGCTTCAAATCTATGCTTAACTAGCCTTACAGATGAAAATTCAGATGGATCAGTTGATGGAGAATCAACAAATGCTGAAACAGAGAATTTATCATATGAAGATCTGGTTTACATGTGTCTTGATTTAACAAAATCTGTTGATAAACTCCAACTGAAAAATAAGTCTCTGAAATCTAAGAATTTTGAGTTGACCAGCAAAATTGATGATTTGGAATCACAACTCGAATATGTTAAAAATTCTTCAAATTCAGTTTGCAAAAATTGTTTGAAATTGAGAACCAATCTTGTTCATCTCAATAAAAATATTCAAAAGTTTGAAAATAAAATTTTGATCTTAAATGAGAACAAGACTGAGTTATCAAATTTAAATAACCTTCTGCAAAAAGAATCTGAAAATTTTAAAACAGATATATATTCCAAATTTGAAATTGCTGAAAATGAAAATTTGTTGAAATCAAATTTGATTTTAGAAGAACTTGAAAATGAGATTGAAAAATCCAAGAATTTTGAATCTGAAAAACAAAAACAATTTGAACTTAAAATTTCCGAATCCCAAGCCAAAATTGAATTGCTTGAAAATGAGAATTTGTTTTTGAAACAGTCCAATGTTGAACAGAAGATCACTATAAATAATTGCTCAAAATTATTAAAAGAAAATAGTGATCTAAAGTTCAAAATTCAACGATTAGAAACAACTTTGGATAAATTTTCTAATGGGGAAAAATCGTTGAATATGTTGTTATAAAAACAAGTTTCTATTGGAAATAAATCTGGTCTTGGCCTCGGGAAAAATGATGTTTTTGGAAAAACAAATGAGTTTGAAAAACGGAATTCAATTGTTTTTAAAAATCCTTCAAATCACTTTGGAAATGTTTGTTTTGAAAATTTGAACTCTAACATTCTCAAAGGATTCTTAAATCAAAAACGTGATGGGAATTTGATTGATAACAAATCATTTAAACAATCTTGGATCCCAAATAAAAATAAAACGGCTTCGACTAAATTCAAACAGTTTTGGGTCCCGAAAGGTACAAAGGTAGATTTGAATGGTTTGTTATATAATCAAGTTTGGGAACCAAAACAAATGAATACAACTGTGAGTGTTTTTACTAATTTTGTCAGACCACTTGTAATAACCCGGAAAATCTGGGCCAGTTTAAAATTTTTATTTTGGCAATTTTAGCGAATTTTGAATATTCAAAATAGATTATTTTAAATAATATCGACGGGAAATTTATTTTGAATATAATTCGAACGAATATATTTATATACGTCGTCGTTAGAATATAAATATTTATATATAATTATAAAAGGAATTGAAAATGGCGCGGTAGTTCGATAATTCGATTTCAAACTTCAACTGAATGTACCGGGTGCAAAACAATCCGGATTTTAGTGAAACCAAAAATAATAGGATCTATTTGAGAATATCTTTCCAACGAATCCGAAAAATTGAAATTTCATAGCGGGGATCAAAAGATATGTCCAAATGAAAATTCTGAATAGTCGCTATGGAATTCAGGCCCTTAAAAATAGACATTTTGCAAATGACCTCAGATTTCGACGAAACCACTTTTGTTGGGTCCGTGATGTCAAATTATTGCTAGATTCCAAATTTCATAATTTTTCGAATCAATATGTAAGCGTGGCAAAGGAAAACGCGTTTGACCAGTTTTAGTTGATTTTAATCGACTGGAAAATGGCCATTTTTCCAATGGCCTCAGAATTCGACGAAACTAGTTTTGTTAGGACCGTATCGTCAATACGAAGCTAGAAAATATTTTTCTGCAATTTTTAGAGTTCGTATGTGACCCCAGTAAATTGAAATGCGCGTTCAAATTCAATATATAGAGTTATATGTTGATTTTGACGAAAACTGATCGAAACGATCGAATCAACTTGCGATACATATCCCATTGTGTTCGGAATGAGGGTAAAACGCTATGGACGACAGGCGGTGAGCCTCGTTTAGAGGTCGAAATAAAAAGTCAACTTTTTGAATTTAAAATTAATTGAAAAATAATTTCCTCTCTCTACCTTCATTCCTTAATCAGGCCCCCCCCCGTTCATTTTTTTCAAATCAAACGAAAAAAAAGGGGCAGAGCCCTGTCGATCCGCGCCGCCGCTCCTCAAGAGGCAGCGCCGCCTCCCATCGGCCCCCCATCGCAGCCCCCTCCGATCCTCCGCCTTCTTCTTCTCTCCTCCTCCTATCGCGTGAGACCGCGAAGCCCTTCCCCCCCTCGTCAGATCGAAGACCCCCCCCCTGCGTGCAACCGCGAAGCCCTCCCCGCCTCCTCGTCAGATCGGAGACCCCCCCTTGCGCGCAACCGCGACAGCCCCCCCTTCGCCTGACCTCCGCCCTCCCTTCCACCTCCTTGACCTCCGACGAAGAAGCACAGCCCCCCCTTCGACCAAAATCTGTAAGTTTTAATTTTATTTTTATTTATAAAATCAGTTTGTTTATGAGAATTTGATTTTTTTTATATATTCGTATAGCATAGAAGAATTTGATTTTTTTTATATTCGTATAGCATAGAAAAATATGATTTTTATATTTTTAAAGTAATAAAAATATGATTTTTATATTTTTAAAGTATTAAAAATATAATCTTTACTATATAGAAGATGTAAAAATATGATTTTTGTTTATGTAGAGAATTAAAAATATAATTTTTACATGATAGGAACATTAGAAATATCATCTTTATATGTGTAGCAAAATAAAAATGTGATTTTTATAATGATATATTTGAAAAGGCGAGATTTTTATATGGAGAATAGCGAGGTAAAAATATAATTTTTATCTATATAGTAGCAATGTAAAAATAGAATTTTTATCCATATAGCAAAGGAAAAAATTTGATTTTTATATATTGAATAGCATAGTAAAAATTCGATTTTTAAATATATGAAGTGATTATAAAAATATGATTTTTAAAATTGAAAGTAAACAAATAAAAATGTGATTTTTATTTTAAAAAAGACAGCAATATAAAAATGTGTGATTTTTATATATGTAGTGGATACGGGCGACGAAAGTGATGAAGAGCAAGACGATGAAGATTTCCTACATATGAAGAGTCGTGACGTTGGATTTAGCTATCGGTGAGAATTTCTCACTCTTTAATTTCTTTTTTCTAGTTATATATATATATATATATACTAGGATGCAGACGGTGTTTAGTAGCACCCGACACCCGTCATCCACAGACCATGGATGGCTTGTTTGTTTAATTGTTTGGTTGTGTAGTTCGTTAGATTATTTGGTTTGAATTGAATTGTTTGGTGAAATGAATGGATTTGATTGATGTGTGAATGGCGTGGGCCTTCACTAGACTGGGGATAAGGCTAGGCCTTGTCCCGTTTCTAGTATCGTGCCGTTATGCCGCCGAAATTTTCTAAAATATGTTAGAAAAATAAAAATATCTTTTTATTGAATAAATGAATTGAATAGAAATTCATATGTTAAAATAAAATGTTTTATCGTTAAAAATATAATTTTTAACGTGAATATGAATATAGTGAATGTGAATAAATAAATATTCATTTACAAACCGGACGGTTTGTTTATGTACACTGATTTGACTGACATTGATTGGGACGATAAATTTTACACATCGCCCAACTGCACAAATAAAATCTGTGTTTGATTGTTTGAAACCCAACACGGGTGTTGGGATGAAATTTGAAGTTCACTCATCCTGATTGATTAAATATGTCGATCGATTGATTGACAGGCTGTTATAAGCGTTAGATATCTATATTTGATGCTTATACAGTGTAGTGCACTTTGGTTGATGGTTGATTATTTTTCAATGCTATTATATACGTGTGATGTATGAAAATCCATATAATTAATACTATATGGTGATTGATTGGGCCTCATTCCAATTTTGAAAATAAAGAATAATATAAAATAAAGGTTCATGTGTTGACAGTACTCATCCGTTGAGATTAGTCATGAGTTGAACGAAATATTTGAAATAGAAATATTTGTAGTAGAAATATTTGAAATAGAAATATTTGAAGTAGAAATATTTGAAAACGAAATATTTGAAATAGAAATATTTGAAAACGAAATATTTGAAATAGAAATATTTGAAAACGAAATATTTGAAATAGAAATGTTTGAAAAGGAAATATTTGAAATAGAATATTTGAAAATAGAAATATATGAAGCCGTGTTGATGATTGACGCCATTTTGACGTGAACGATATTTATATCGATTTTACTCATTTTAAAATGAATATTGAAGGGTGATTTCGAAATCGAATATTTTGAAATGAATTTGAATAGAATAGAAAATCAATCAAATTTGAATAGAATAGAAAATCAATTGAATTTGAATAGAATAGAAAATCAATTGAATTTGAATAGAATAGAAAATCAATTAAATTTGAATAGAATAGAAAATCAATTGAATTTGAATAGAACAGAAAATCAATTGAATTTGAATAGAATAGAAAACGAATTTGATTTAAATTGAATTCGAATTGAATAAATAACAAATTGAATTCGAATTGAATAAATAACGAATTCAAATTGAATTGAATAAATAACGAATTCGAATTGAATTGAATAGTTAACGAATTCGAATTGAATTGAATAAATAACGAATTCGAATTGAATTGAATAGTTAACGAATTCGAATTGAATTGAATAGATAACGAATTTGAATTGAATTGAATATAAAACCAATTCGAATTGAATTGAAAACGAATTCGAATTGAATTGGAAACGAATTGAAATGAATTCAAATTGAATTGAAATTTGAATTGAATAGAAATGAATTTTAAAACGAATTTATAAAGCAAAATTTAATTTTGATTTGAATTGAAATGGAAGTTGAAATTGTTTTTGAAACGGATTTAAAATGATTTATAAAATTCGTTTTAAATAGAAATCGACGAAATATATATTATATATATAATACAATGGCCTGAATAGAACGCGCCGCGCCGCGACAGTTCGTGAATTTCGACCATTTATTTCAAACGGACATTACGGGAGATCCGACCGTCGGATTCTCCTAAAACCAGAACCGTTGGGTTCGTATCGAAAAGAGATTTCTAACGAATATTAGAAATTTAAAATCTAACGGTTGGATTTGGAGATACGTCCAAATCAAGTTTGGAAAAGGTCGCTGTAAGTGCAGTTCGATGGCCGTTGATGGAAATCGACTGTACGGGCCTTGATAAAATTATTAAAAATAGTAATAATTTGTGTAAAATCATAAGAAATGATTAGGGGAAAATTGGGATGAAAAAATCAATATTTGAAAAGACAAAAATAGATTTTTATCGAAATGAACTAGTTTTGAACTGAAATTAAAACCAATTTATTTTTAAATAAATAAATTGGATTTGAAATGGGTTTAAATAGAATTGATTTATGGGTTTGTCGTGGACTGTGTTTTAAATAACACTAGTTCTTTAACCCGATAATAAATAAAATGTGATTTGGGTTTGTCGTGGACTGTGTTTTAAATGACACTAGTTCTTTAACCCAATAAAAGGAGTTTTAATGAATCTGCAATTAGATTGAAATGTGAATTGATAATCTAAATTATCAAATTTAGAAATGAGCGAGAATGGAGTATCACCAGTTTTGCTCCAGAACGATAGTTAAATCTTTAATTAGATTTGAACGTGAAATGGTAGTTAATTTTACCGAAAACACCGTGGTGTTAGATATGGAGTATTACCAGTTTTGCTTCATGGGATGAATAGGTTGGGATTGGGAAATAAAATAAATAATTACTTCGGTGTGGTTCGTTAATCCCGACTAGTTTGGAAAACCATAATTTGGTTTGAAATGACATCCAAAGGAAGATTAAAGGATAAATTTTAAAGAATTTATCTTGGATAAAATTAATGGGAACCTTTCCCTGAGAATATGAATTGGAATGAGGCGTATGTTGTGTTTGTGTAACATTTGTTTTTAATATACGCGGATTGTTCGGAAAGTCCGGGTTTATACCCATTCTGAGTAACCGATTCGACGATATGTCGAAGATGAAGACGGTGGTTGAAGACCAGAAGTCTTCACATCGTTTGGGTAATTACTAACGATCCTGATTGGGCTGTACACCCAAGAGGACGGAAATAGTTGGTGGTCGTCCAAACGTACGTGGAGATCGATGGATAAGCGAGGAAAGTGCCTCCGGTTTCGTTCAGACCCAGAACGAACTTGTAAATGGATTGTGTGTCTGACATTGGATTTTATTCTGTGTTGATTGATTTCTGTTAAATATATATCTGTTTGGCGGAGGAGAATTTATTCTCTTGCTTAACGCCCTTCTCTGAGACGTACGAGCTTAGAGGTTATATATCGCTAGATATCAATCGCATGGCATGTATTGCCTGTGTGGCATGCTGAGTTGCAAGGATCAAGGCTTCTGTTGAAAAGCAAAGTCTTGTGGTTGATGATCAAAGCATGGCCTACGTGGCAGCTTTGTGTATAGCGTGGATTCGCGAGCCTCACACCTCGGTATGAGTCAAAAACGGGATACGGACCGCTGGGAGAGCACGACGTTTCTTTCTAGCTTTGGTGGTGTCAGTGACTTACCAGCCCTGAAATTTATATACTTTTCGCCTTTGTGGTTGTTGGAATGAGGCGCTTTGATTATAGGTCTGTAAGGACCGGGAAACGTGTGTTCAGGCATAATTAATCCTCTAACATAAGTGAGGACCGGCCCAGCCGCATCCAGGGTTGCCCAGAGTGTGTAGTCCCGAGGCATTTACTAGAGTGTCTCGAAGCGGAGAGGATCTTGCCCCTTGCCTCGACTCATGACGGAAAACCAATTTCCAATACGTTTATGGCGGTTTTAATTGAAGAACTAGTATGGCGACATGATATATGGTACCCATGCCGCCTATGATTCATATTTATGATTGAAATTGTTTTGACACTATACACTTATTATAGTATCAAATGATTTGTTTTAAACGTACCAAGCATATTTGGCTATTATAAGGGAAAACCCTATCCTCCGGCTTGTGTTGCATTGTGTGATGGGACCCGGGTCTTATACTAGCTTCATTTTTCGAAAAAGCATTGCGCTGTTTATTCTATGAACTGGTATTCTTGGGAGGAAACCCGTTCCGTGTTATACGGCGTGGTCCCTTGAATTACTCTCTTTTAAAGTAAAGTTTTAAATAACTGTTTTAGTTCTCACACCAGTCACATGACTGACCTGGAGTTTATTGTTTTAACATAAACTCTAGGTGCCCCTATTTTCCGCACGGGCAGCTAGTAGTTTTGGTTTTGCAGATTTATATTCATAGGATCCTGGTTTACAGCTGGAATGATATCCGGAAAGCTCTGTATCCGTATATCACCTTCAGTTGTGTTTTGTATTATTTCCGCTGCTATGTAATTTATTGTAATCTCTGATATTTATCGAATGTAATTTATTCAATTATACTCTGTATATTCTTGTATCTGATGGAATTGTTGTAATAGCAATGAAATGTTCTTCCGTCTGCGTTCTGATTTGTCTTGCCCTCACAGCAATTCGTTCTTTCTCATCTCTTCGGAGACTGGGGAAGTTCGGGTCGCTTCATTTGGTATCAGAGCTTTGGTTTACAGAGCTCGAGAACAAGACACATTAGAACCATACGAAAGAATTCATCAGATATTGGATTAGTAATATCCAATTAGAATGACTCGTTAGAGATAGGATCAGTAGTATCCTAGAACGAGTGTGAAGAGTATATTTTTTAAATGAAAACAATTTTGTTTTGAAATTTAAATCGTTTTATACGTATTTGAATATTTATTTATATTGAATTTGGACAATCCATTATATAAAGGTTTTGCATATACGCGTCATGAACGTATATTCGAAGTTTTAATATACTGGATAGATATAGAATCACATTCTAGACACCCGGAGATGGTTCTGATGATTATTCGATCATCATCAGCACTTATGTTTGTGTTTCGAAGGTATGATATCTATATATTTCCATTAGACTGGTGTGAGACCCAAAACTTATATAGATAGATTTATTTGTTGTGATTTGGCATCAAAAACGAGATTTTCTGTATATGTATCAAAATTATGAATTTCAAACTCTAATTCACTAATTGATTGATGTTTGTGTTGTTTGTTTATTTGTTTGATAATTTTTGAACCATTATGCCTAATAGAATCAAATATTGAATTGTATTGAAATTTGGTCACATTTGCTTGCATATACTTGTACTTACATTGAACAGGTCATAGCAAGGAGGCTAGAGCCGAAGAATAAAATTTGTTTGCCCGACAAATAGGTACATGTTTACTACATAATTTACTGTTTTGTTTGGGTGATGATGATTTTATGAGCCTATTGGCTAGCCGCTTGGCTTTTTCTTTTTCTTTTTGAGATCAGAAGGCCTTTATGGCAATTTCGGGATTTTCCCGTGGCTCCCGGTGCAGGGGAGGTTATGGCGAAATTTTTCGAAAATTTAGGGTGTTAGCCAAATTTTTGAAAATTTGAAAATTCTCAGAAACTGAAAAGTTGGAGAATTAAAGCCAGATCGAACGTAGAGTTGATTAATCAAAGCACTTTCGACTTTGTTCCTTTTCGGGGATGAAAATTTTTAAGTGGGGGAGATTGTAATAACCCGGAAAATCTGGGCCAGTTTAAAATTTTTATTTTGGCAATTTTAGCGAATTTTGAATATTCAAAATAGATTATTTTAAATAATATCGACGAGAAATTTATTTTGAATATAATTCGAACGAATATATTTATATATGTCGTCGTTAGAATATAAATATTTATATATAATTATAAAAGGAATTGAAAATGGCGCGGTAGTTCGATAATTCGATTTCAAACTTCAATTGAATGTACCGGGTGCAAAACAATCCGGATTTTAGTGAAACTAAAAATAATAGGATCTATTTGAGAATATCTTTCCAGCGAATCCGAAAAATTGAAATTTCATAGTGGGGATCAAAAGATATGTCCAAATGAAAATTCTGAATAGTCGCTATGGAATTCAGGCCCTTAAAAATAGACATTTTGCACATGACCTCGGATATCGACGAAACCACTTTTGTTGGGTCCGTGATGTCAAATTATTGCTAGATTCCAAATTTCATAATTTTTTGAATCAATATGTAAGCGTGGCAAAGGAAAACGCGTTTGACCAGTTTCAGTTGATTTTAATCGACTGGAAAATGGTCATTTTTCCAACGGCCTCAGAATTCGACGAAACTAGTTTTGTTAGGACCGTATCGTCAATACGAAGCTAGAAAATATTTTCCTGCAATTTTTAGAGTTTGTATGTGACCCCAGTAAATTGAAATGCGCGTTCAAATTCAATATATAGAGTTATATGTTGATTTTGACGAAAACTAATCGAAACGATCGAATCAGCTTGCGATACATATCCCATTGTGTTCGGAATGGGGGTAAACCGCTATGGACGACAGGCGGTGGGCCTCGTTTAGAGGTCGAAATAAAAAGTCAACTTTTTGAATTTAAAATTAATTGAAAATTAATTTCCTCTCTCTACCTTCATTCCTTTATCAGGCCCCCCGTTCATTTTTTTCAAATCAAACGAAATAAAAAAAGGGGCAGAGCCCTGTCGATCCGTGCCGCCGCTCCTCAGGAGGCAGCGCCGCCTTCCATCGCCCCCACATCGCAGCCCCCTCCGATCCTCCGCCTTCTTCTTCTCTCCTCCTCCTATCGCGTGAGACCGCGAAGCCCTTCCCCCCTCGTCAGATCGAAGACCCCCCCCCCCTGTGCGCAACCGCGAAGCCCTCCCCCCCTCCTCGTCAGATCGGAGACCCCCCTTGCGCGCAACCGCGAAGACCCCCCCCCCCTTGCACGCAACCGTGACAGCCCCCCCCCTTCGCTTGACCTCCGCCCTCCCTTCCACCTCCTTGACCTCCGACGAAGAAGCACAGCCCCCCCCCCCCCCCTTCGACCAAAATTTGTAAGTTTTAATTTTATTTCTATTTATAAAATCAGTTTGTTTATGAGAATTTGATTTTTTTTATATTCGTATAGCATAGAAGAATTTGATTTTTTTTATATTCGTATAGCATAGAAAAATATGATTTTTATATTTTTAAAGTAATAAAAATATGATTTTTATATTTTTAAAGTATTAAAAATATAATCTTTACTATATAGAAGATGTAAAAATATGATTTTTGTTTATGTAGAGAATTAAAAATATAATTTTTACATGATAGGAATATTAGAAATATCATCTTTATATGTGTAGCAAAATAAAAATGTGATTTTTATAATGATATATTTGAAAAGGCGAGATTTTTATATGGAGAATAGCGAGGTAAAAATATAATTTTTATCTATATAGAGCAATGTAAAAATAGAATTTTTATCCATATAGCAAAGGAAAAAATTCGATTTTTATATATTGAATAGCATAGTAAAAATTCGATTTTTAAATATATGAAGTGATTGTAAAAATATGATTTTTAAAATTGAAAGTAAACAAATAAAAATGTGATTTTTATTTTAAAAAAGACAGCAATATAAAAATGTGTGATTTTTATATATGTAGTGGATACGGGCGACGAAAGTGATGAAGAGCAAGACGATGAAGATTTCCTACATATGAAGAGTCGTGATGTTGGATTTAGCTATCGGTGAGAATTTCTCACTCTTTAATTTCTTTTTTCTAGTTATATATATATACTAGGATGCAGACGGTGTTTATTAGCACCCGACACCCGTCATCCACAGACCATGGATGGCTTGTTTGTTTAATTGTTTGGTTGTGTAGTTAGTTAGATTATTTGGTTTGAATTGAATTGTTTGGTGAAATGAATGGATTTGATTGATGTGTGAATGGCGTGGGCCTTCACTAGACCGGGGATAAGGCTAGGCCTTGTCCCGTTTCTAGTATCGTGCCGTTATGCCGCCGAAATTTTCTAAAATATGCTAGAAAAATAAAAATATCATTTTATTGAATAAATGAATTGAATAGAAATTCATATGTTAAAATAAAATGTTTTATCGTTAAAAATATAATTTTTAACGTGAATATGAATATAGTGAATGTGAATAAATAAATATTCATTTACAAACCGAACGGTTTGTTTATGTACACTGATTTGACTGACATTGATTGGGACGATAAATTTTACACATCGCCCAACTGCACAAATAAAATCTGTGTTTGATTGTTTGAAACCCCACATGGGTGTTGGGATGAAATTTGAAGTTCACTCATCCTGGTTGATTAAATATGTCGATCGATTGATTGACAGGCTGTTATAAGCGTTAGATATCTATATTTGATGCTTATACAGTGTAGTTCACTTTGGTTGATGGTTGATTATTTTTCAATGCTATTATATACGTGTGATGTATGAAAATCCATAAAATTAATATTATATGGTGATTGATTGGGCCTCATTCCAATTTTGAAAATAAAGAATAATATAAAATAAAGGTTCATGTGTTGACAGTACTCATCCGTTGAGATTAGTCATGTGTTGAACGAAATATTTGAAATAGAAATATTTGTAGTAGAAATATTTGAAATAGAAATATTTGAAGTAGAAATATTTGAAAACGAAATATTTGAAATAGAAATATTTGAAAACGAAATATTTGAAATAGAAATGTTTGAAAAGGAAATATTTGAAATAGAATATTTGAAAATAGAAATATATGAAGCCGTGTTGATTAGATTGACGCCATTTTGACGTGAACGATATTTATATCGATTTTATTCATTTAAAAATGAATATTGAAGGGTGATTTCGAAATCGAATATTTTGAAATGAATTTGAATAGAATAGAAAATCAATCAAATTTGAATAGAATAGAAAATCAATTGAATTTGAATAGAATAGAAAATCAATTGAATTTGAATAGAATAGAAAATCAATTGAATTTGAATAGAATAGAAAATCAATTGAATTTGAATAGAATAGAAAACGAATTTGATTTGAATTGAATTCGAATTGAATAAATAACAAATTGAATTCGAATTGAATAAATAACGAATTCGAATTGAATAAATAACGAATTCGAATTGAATTGAATAGTTAACGAATTCGAATTGAATTGGATAAATAACGAATTTGAATTGAATTGAATAGTTAACGAATTCGAATTGAATTGAATAGATAACGAATTTGAATTGAATTGAATATAAAACCAATTCGAATTTAATTGAAAACGAATTCGAATTGAATTGGAAACGAATTGAAATGAATTCAAATTGAATTGAAATTTGAATTGAATAGAAATGAATTTTAAAACGAATTTATAAAGCAAAATTTAATTTTGATTTGAATTGAAATGGAAGTTGAAATTGTTTTTGAAATGAATTTAAAACGATTTATAAAATTCGTTTTAAATAGAAATCGACGAAATATATATTATATATATAATATAATGGCCTGAATAGAACACGCCGCGCCGCAACAGTTCGTGAATTTCGACCATTTATTTCAAACGGACATTACGGGAGATCCGACCGTCGGATTCTCCTAAAACCGGAAACGTTGGGTTCGTATCGAAAAGAGCTTTCTAACGAATATTAGAAATTTAAAATCTAACGGTTGGATTTGGAGATACGTCCAAATCAAGTTTGGAAAAGGTCGCTGTAAGTGCAGTTCGATTGCCGTTGATGGAAATCGACTGTACGGGCCTTGATAAAATTATTAAAAATAGTAATAATTTGTGTAAAATCATAAGAAATGATTGGGGAAAAATTGGGTTGAAAAACTCCATATTTGAAAAGACAAAAATAGATTTTTATCGAAATGAACTAGTTTTGAACTGAAATTAAAACCCATTTATTTTTAAATAAATAAATTGGATTTGAAATGGGTTTAAATAGAATTGATTTATGGGTTTGTCGTGGACTGTGTTTTAAATAACACTAGTTCTTTAACCTGATAATAAATAAAATGTGATTTGGGTTTGTCGTGGACTGTGTTTTAAATAACACTAGTTCTTTAACCCGATAATAAATAAAATGTGATTTGGGTTTGTCGTGGACTGTGTTTTAAATGACACTAGTTCTTTAACCCAATAAAAGGAGTTTTAATGAATTTACAATTAGACTGAAATGTGAATTGATAATCTTAATTATCAAATTTAGAAATGAGCGAGAATGGAGTATCACCAGTTTTACTCCAGAACGATAGTTAAATCTTTAATTAGATTTGAACGTGAAATGGTAATTAATTTTACCGAAAACACCGTGGTGTTAGATATGGAGTGTTACCAGTTTTGCTTCATGGGATGAATAGGTTGGGATTGGGAAATAAAATAAATAATTACTTCGGTGTGGTTCGTTAATCCCGACTAGTTTGGAAAACCATAATTTGGTTTGAAATGACATCCAAAGGAAGATTAAAGGATAAATTTTAAAGAATTTATCTTGGATAAAATTAATGGGAACCTTTCCCTGAGAATATGAATTGGAATGAGGCGTATGTTGTGTTTGTGTAACATTTGTTTTTAATATACGCGGGTTGTTCGGAAAGTCCGGGTTTATACCCATTCTGAATAACCGATTCGATGATATGTCGAAGATGAAGACGGTGGTTGAAGACCGGAAGTCTTCACATCGTTTGGGTAATTACTAACGATCCTGATTGGGCTGTACACCCAAGAGGACGGAAATAGTTGGTGGTCGTCCAGACGTATGTGGAGATCGATGGATAAGCGAGGAAAGTGCCTCCGGTTTCGTTCAGACCCAGAACGAACTTGTAAATGGATTGTGTGTCTGACATTGGATTTTATTCTGTGTTGATTGATTTCTGTTAAATATATATCTGTTTGGCGACGGAGAATTTATTCTCTTGCTTAACGCCCTTCTCTGAGACGTACGAGCTTAGAGGTTATATATCGATAGATATCAATCGCATGGCATGAATTGCCTGTGTGGCATGTTGAGTTGCAAGGATCAAGGCTTCTGTTGAAAAGCAAAGTCTTGTGGTTGATGATCAAAGCATGGCCTACGTGGCAGCTTTGTGTATAGCGTGGATTCGCGAGCCTCAGACCTCGGTATGAGTCAAAAACGGGATACGGACCGCTGGGAGAGCACGACGTTTCTTTCTAGCTTTGGTGGTGTCAGTGACTTACCAGCCTGACATTTATATACTTTTCACCTTTGTGGTTGTTGGAATGAGGCGCCTCGATTATAGGTCTGTAAGGACCGGGAAACGTGTGTTCAGGCATAATTAATCCTCTAACGTAAGTGAGGACCGGCCTAGCCGCATCCGGGGTTGCCCAGAGTGTGTAGTCCCGAGGCATTTGCTAGAGTGTCTCGAAGTGGAGAGGATCTCCCCCCTTGCCTCGACTCACGACGAAAATCCAATTTCCAATACGTGTATGGCGGTTTTAATTGTAGAACTAGTATGGCGACATGATATATGGTACCCATGCCGCCTATGATTCATATTTATGATTGAAATTGTTTTGACACTATACACTTATTATAGTATCAAATGATTTGTTTTAAACGTACCAAGCATATTTGGCTATTATAAGGGAAAACTCTATCCTCCGGCTTGCGTTGCATTGTGTGATGGGACATGGGTCTTATAATAGCTTCATTTTTCGAAAAAGCATTGCGCTGTTTATTCTATGCACTGGTATTCTTGGGAGGAAACCCGTTCCGTGTTATACGGCGTGGTCCCTTGAATTACTCTCTTTTAAAGTAAAGTTTTAAATAACTGTTTTAATTCTCACACCAGTCACATGACTGACCTGGAGTTTATTGTTTTAACCTAAACTCTGGGTGCCCCTATTTTCCACACGGGCAACTAGTAGTTTTGGTTTTGCAGATTTATATTCATAGGATCCTGGTTTATAGCTGGAATGATATCCGGAAAGCTCTGTATCCGTATATCACCTTCAGTTGTGTTTTGTATTATTTTCCGCTGCTATGTAATTTATTGTAATCTCTGATATTTATCGAATGTAATTTATTCAATTATACTCTGTATATTCTTGTATCTGATGGAATTGTTGTAATAGCAATGAAATGTTCTTCCGTCTGCGTTCTGATTTGTCTTGCCCTCACAGTAATTCGTTCTTTCTCATCTCTTCGGAGACCGGGGAAGTTCGGGTCGCTTCACCACTCGATCCTTTTAACAGTTAGGTACTGAAGGAGGCTGAGGAACTGCAAAGCAAAAGAAATTTGAATTCAAGCTGCTCAATACTACTGTAATCATTCACAGTTCCTTAAGCCAAGACTGATGAGTTAGAGATTCTGATTTACGCTGAATTCTGGTATGTTCTCTAAACTCACCTCTGTAAATATTTTCTGTTTTTTTTTCTTGTTTATTTCTTCTTCTTCTCCCTTCTATCTCTTTCTTCTGTCTATTCTAATTTGATTTATCACTGCCATATTTTTTTTTTGCTTCTTGAATTGCAGTATTCATGATATTCTGGAAATTTGTTTTGCGTGTATAGAACTCTAATACTTTTAATCATTTCCAGATACTGAATTTTTTTTTGCAATTGTTTTGAAATTCATTTTCTGTTTTCTGAATTCCTAACGGTGTTGACGTATTCTTGTTATATCTTGAACACTGTTAATCTGAATTCTAAATTGTTTTGAAGATTTTAATAGTTAATGAAATTTCACACATTTATGCTGTCTTGAGTTTCCTCTAATTCAGTTTGGGAGGGCTTGAAAATTTATACTCTTTACAGCACTGTTATTCATCAGTTGTGATCATTTCAGAAAATTTCAGATTGGCTTGAATATTTTAAATTGTCTTTGAATCAGTGATACATCTTGAAATTCATTTTTTTATCATCATGGTTGAAATTTGTTTTTGTTTGAAATCATCTGGAATTCTAGATATTTTGAATATCACATACCACCT
Organism: Allium sativum; assembly: GCA_030737875.1. Taxonomy (NCBI): domain Eukaryota; kingdom Viridiplantae; phylum Streptophyta; class Magnoliopsida; order Asparagales; family Amaryllidaceae; genus Allium; species Allium sativum. The sequence continues at coordinate 900,728,923 of CM060915.1, read as the reverse complement.
AAATTTGAAATTATCAATCTTGTGTGAATAATTCATTATATCTCAAACTTGATATTGATTCAAGTGATTTCAAATAAATTATTTTTAATCATGAATTATCTCTCAAGCTTGATGTAAATGATATGAGATTTCTCTTATATAACTTGAAAATTCTTTGAACATATAGTCTTAAAAATCACTGTTATTTCATGATAATTTGATTTGAATATCTGTTTGTTTAAAATCATTTGAAATTATTGATTTATTGAATCTCACACATATCTTGAAGCTGAAATTAATAACCTGGTGTGATCGATTCATTGAATCCTGAAATTTTCATATTCTTCAAATGATTTCAAGTAAACAGTATTTTAATCATTAGATCATGATTCATCATATGTGGCCATCATCTTGACCAGTATGATTTGAAACTATGTTCTGTGTTGCTCCGATACATGTGCATAATCTATTATCTCATCTGGTTGGGCTTGGTACTTAATTATTTTTTTTTGTCTATGACATTCTTGTTCAGTACCATGTTAAAATTCCTCGTAAATAGAGACACCAAGTGGTATCAGAAGCGCCTTATATTTTTTCTCACCCATCTGTACTTAGTTTCAAATTTTCACCTTGTATAGATCCATACATTTTTTTTGCCTTATACAAATAAATGTGCTAAATTTGTCTGGCTGGGTTTGTGTTTAAATTTCTTTGGTCTGAGATGTCCATGATAGTCCATCAGGGTGTAATTAAATTCCTCGATAAAGAAGACTACAATTGGTATCAGCTTTATCACTTATCTGTTTTTTTTTTTGAATTATCTGCACCCTGTATAGATTCATTTGTTTTATGTTTAATTTCATCTTGAAATTGATTTTCAATTTTAAAACTATTTATTGATTATTCATTCAGAAATTGAAATCAATATCCGAATTGAACTGTAGTTATAATTCATCAAAAAAATATTATTAGAATTTGAATTTGTGATGAATTGTGACTGCATTATATTTCACAACAAGAGGAGATTTGATTTAAATTTTTTCATGATGGTTGAACGTTTATTATAATATCTTTGAACTGGCAATTATTTCACGACCATCTTCATTATTTATCATCCTTCTGCCATCCGTTATGATTTTATATAAATATGGAGGGTTTTCTTTTAAAAAATCATTTTGAATAAACAGTGGAAATATTCGTGATGGAAATATGACTATATTATTATTCAGAATTAGTGAAATTGAGAATTGTCAATGATCCCGGTACAGTTGGTCATATTTCATAATATAATTAATTTAGAAATTTATTTCACAGTCCATTTCTGTACCTACCACATTTCTATCATCCATATTTGGTTTCATATACCGAGGAGTTTTTTTTAAAGCTGGAAATGATAAAAATATAATTAATATATAAGAGTGTCTCTAACCTCATTTAAAAATCCAAGCTCTGGTTATGCATGATTATGAGACATCTTATAATTTAAGCTGCGACTGATCCCATTTAAAAATCCAAGCTCTGGTTATGCGTGGTCAGTGTGCTCTTAAATTAAAAAAAAGATAAAAAAAAGAGAATAAAGTGCTAAAAACAGAAATAAATTTGAAATTCTCCTCTGAGTATAAAAACAGCCTATCAATCCATCTTCCAATCTGTGAAATGTGTTAAAATCTTATGACGTATTATGATTTGTTGATTGATAGGTATTGAGATTTGAGATTATTCGATTTTATCACTCAGATTGAATTATTAATTATAGTCCAAATTCCATCTATGGTTTTGAACCTCACTTTTATAAAAATTCTTTGGAAAATAATTGGAACACATTTTTTACTCTCCCCATTTTATATAAAATTCATCGTAAATCCGTCATTCTCTACAATGTGAGATATGCCACCAGTTCTTAGAATATTGTGATTTTTGTTTGACGGATTGAGATTTATGATGACTGTTCTTCCTCTTAAGTTGGTATTGTATTTGTTAGTCATTTTTTATCCATTTTTAAATTCTGAATTCTTTTGATGATAACAAAAGGGGGAGAATGGATTGAGATTTTGAGATTTATGAGTGAATATTTTATAAATATTTTTAATTTTGAAATTTCATTTTTCACTCATGCACAGTCATAGGGGGAGTTTCTGTTCAAAATTTCAATTTTCACTCATGCACAGTCATAGGGGGAGTTTCTGTTATAGGGGGAGCTTTCAAATAGGGGGAGTTTGCTTCACTGTCAAACACATTTATTAGATTCAAAATCTTCATATTTGTTTGTCATCATCAAAAGGGGGAGATTGTTGTATATAACAATTATATGATTTTTGTTTGATGATAACAACCAAATATATTTTTATTATAAATGTGTTTGTACTGTTTCATATATTTATCACAGACAAAAATATAATATTTATATTTAAATAGAATACGACTGTACAGACATTCATATACTCATACAGTATTTTATTTAAATATAATATTATATCTCAAACATTCAAACAGTACAACTGTTTATAACTCCACTATTTAAACACGTCACAGGAATTTGTACTTGTAAATAATCTGAATAAATTAGACAAGTTTGTTTGACAACAATAGAATGATATTTTATTTCAAACAAATTTGTTTATTACAAATAGCTGTACAATTCTCTCATTCTTATACAAAGCTCTTCACTACATCACTGATCATTTACATACAACTCAATATACACATTTTTTTGACACTGTTGCTTAAACAATGACACATGATGTCTTCCTTCTTTAGTCGTCTTTCTCCAGCCTCCTAGTCAGACAGCACTGTCAGTCCAGTCTTCACAGCTCAGTCAGTCCAGTCATCATCTTCTTACCTGTCACATGAAACACACACACACACAGTACACTGCAATAGAAACGAAACTGTATATAGGCGAATATAAATTTTATTTTTAAAATTTTATTTTGCCTCAGATTTCTGGTGTGTTTCTCATCATTTTTCATGACTTGATCTGATCTGTGTCTAGCTAGTTTGTATATGAACAGGGACAGAAAATATTGTCTGATGGCTGCATGTACACACGTGTATACACGTGTGCACTGCCTCGCCAATCAGTGTGGAACTGAGGAGCAGCCACATGGACTAACTCGACTCAGTGCATTCATGAAAAACAACTCAATGTAAAAATCAAACCAAAAAGTCCATAAGCCAAGCCAAAATGTCAACACAAGTATTTGTTCATGTTCAAAAAGGCAGCAACATTTTCAAGAAATACAATCTGAAATGGTCAACATGGTGGAACAGCAGTTCATCATATCATTTACAATTGAGTTAACAAAGCAACATAGACGAGTAGCAATATGTGAGCATGCTGTAGTGCACAAGTCAAGTCAAGGTGTCGAGGAGCAATGAAGATGAACATAGCTGCATGCATGATCAAGACAGTACATCTAACTACATGGTCCAATGTACCAAGAAACAAGTGCAGCAAGTTTAACAAGAACACACAAGCTCCAAATGGCCAGAAACATACAAGCACAAGTGTTTTTGGTCCTTCATGCATGCACAAGGAAGGAAAGGGTGGAACCAGTGATCAGCATTTACATAGCCAAGATAGTCGAGTACAGGTTCTATGGTGAAGCTGGTCAAGCCAGATATGCATATGCAAACAGGAGGAAAATGATCATGTCGAGCTCAAGAGTGCAAACTTGACAGAGCATATATGTAATGGGTCAAGACAGCAAGTAAACAACATGACATATGTGTGTATGGACCCAAAATACAAAGGAATGATAAATGTATTTTAAGACTGTATCAGCATATGAAAATGGAGGAGCAGCAGATTTTAGCATCACAGTGGTTCTCACATTTTACAAGTTTGTGTGTACACATGCATTACTCAACAGCAAGTGGTCGAGCTCAAGAAGCAGCTTATAACATGGAAATGAACATACGTATTGGTGCATGGGTCAAGAACAATACACAAAACAGAACTGGAAATTATATTTTGGCAAGGTTTAAAAATATGAGAGATTTTCCAGTATTGGCAAGTATTCTTTTGGAAATATGATTTCCAGCAAAAACAGTTTTCAAAAGTAGCAATATATGGAATATGTTTTGGCAAGGAATCAAAAAAATTATAACATCTTTCTCTACATTTAATTATTTCCAGAAATGGTATATTTCAGGAAATTACTTCTCGAGCAAAACATTTCCAAATACACAATTTTTTTTGGAAATCAAAGATGTGATTCTCGGCAACAAATCATGGTTACTACACAAAAATTCAAGGCAGCAGTTTCAGATTTCAGTCATGGAGCATATATGGCAAATGATTTTCAGAAACCAGTGAAATACTTTTGGAAAATCTTTTAATTGATTCCAGTTTTTACTCACGGCAGAACATATTTGGCAAGCATTTTTGTGGGACAATTAATTTGCAGAAAATCAAATCATTTCCTTCTAAAAATCATTCAGTACTCAGGTAAAAAAAGGGCAACAATTTGAAATCAAGTCAAGTATGAATTCATTCAAGGGAAGAATCAAGTCTAGGTTCAGCAAATTCATTTTGTTTTCTATGCCGAGGTGATTAAAATCAAAAGAGGAAAACACGTAGAATTCAAATCAAGCCATATAACGAAATCAGAGTAATTATCGGATTTTATAATCCTATAAACACAACCATTCATCACTGGAAAGCTACCCATCAAAAAAAAACCAAAAACAACTCGCAAGGAATTCAAAGCAGAAAAATTCAGAAAACTCACTGTTTTCGATTGAGTAAATTCCCAAATCGAAGAGAAGCAAGCCGCAAGTTATTAAGCCATCAGAGAATTGATTCCAGAAGCAATTAATCGATCGATTTAGGGATTTGTGGAAACCCTAGGCCGCCATACTTTTCCAGATCAAAAGAGAAAAGGGATCGGGCATTAGAGAACCAGATTACATCAACCTGAAGCCATCGCGATTGAATTTGGGGCAAACATTAAAACCCTAGCCGCCATATTTTTTCTTCAGAGCAAAAGGGAGATCGGGTTGAACAAATATGAAAGGGGGGCCGGCCATTTTGTTTTGGACTAAGCCCATTTTTGCTTAAGAGCTAAAAAGGGGATGACCCCTCTTTTTAAATCCTAGGGTTTCTAGTTGTTTTTAATTTTATTTTTATTTGTATTATTTCTTGTATTTCTTTCTGTAAACTTCTGAAATAGTTTCTAGGTCTGTAACAAAAAAAACACTAGTAAATCAGTCAGGGTGTTGACTGTCAGTTTCAGAGTCTGTAAAATCTGGGTTACGGATTACGGAGTTGTAATTCGGGGAAATCTGATTGAGGAGATATCGATCAGTCTAGGGATTTGAGCGTAGGGTTAGAATAGGAGCAGGGTTTGCGAGTGTACATGGTCTTGTATGCGGGATCTGTTCTATCACCTAGTAGAAACCTTAGAAATGCATCAGTAGGCAGGGTTTTACCGAAGCTGGGTATATTTGTGTGTGATTTATTTCCTGCATTTCTGTTTCCTCTATATTCTGTGATCTGATTATTACTATATATCTCGTTAGATTTTTAATTCAGTCAAAAACTGTGATAAACCCTATTCACCCCCCCCCCCCCTCTAGGGTTAATCTAGATCCAACATGTTTTGCATATCCAAATGTTAAATTTAAATGATATAATTCTCTCTTTGTTAAAATAAATTTCATAATGCTTTGGCATGATAATATCCTATGTGTAATTATTTCAAGAAATTTGTATATCAGTTCATGAAATACTCTAGGTAGTTTACACTACACCAGAAATGAACTAGTTTATGTTTTCAACCAGTATAAAGGGGCCAAGCATCATTAATAATCAGCACATGCATGAGAATTGGCTCTCATGCATCTTCCGTCCAAACAAACTTCACATTATGTGTCACATCAAAATGATTTAATGTGTGGACCATGTCATAATGTGAGACGTAGTTAAGATTGGAATCTTTCATTAAATGAAAGTACAAAATGTAGCCACAACCAACTATACATGACACGAAGGCATTATCAAGAATAGGAACTAAACATGTAAAAATAATAGAATCATGTTACATATATTAATATCTCATTAAATGTGCATGCAGGTATGCCTTGTTTTGCCAACTATATACTTGTCAGCACTTTCTTCATGAATTCTTGAGTAAATGATTTTCCTTTTTCAAGTTCGTTATGAAACATTTCCATTCCTTAAAATGTTCTAGACAAATCTTTCTTTAACGCAACCATGTTTGAGTCGTTGCTACAAATTTAGTGATGGTTCATACGAAAAACTTCTTTAAAGTAATCCCACATACTAATTCTTACACTTACTTCTCCCCTTCTATAATAAAAAATATATAGTAAACAGACACATGATGAAGAAATTTCATCTACCTCCAATGAATCAAATATCAATATATAAGAAGTGCAATTTGGAATATATATATATAGATAAATACCATCACATAGAGTTCAAAGACTAAACAATCCCTTCAGCTAAGCAGTAAGCCAAAGCCTCCACAATGATCAGAACCAGTCCATGAACAATGCAACTTTGAACCTCCAATCTCTGTCAAAAAATGTTCGTGAACACACTCTTTGTTTGTTATGAAATCAGTATTCAAAAGTAAGGAGCTTTGAAAGTAATTGTGGAAGTAAGGTTCTTAAATGTTTAAGGTTAATGTTTGGGTTTTTTTTCATTTCAATTCTTATATGTCTGTGTTCTTGAAGAAACTAAAAGGAACAATTTTTCAGTTTAAGCTAATTTTGGAAAAAAAATTAAACTAAATTTCTAACTATTTGCATAAGTAGACTGAACTTTTTTCAGTGCCCTGATGCCGAGTTGGCATTTCTTTTTCAAAGAAATTGATTATGGCGCAATTGGGAACTATACCGAGAAAAAATTCCACTGCCGCTACTCGTGATTGCGCCTCATATTGACACAAAAGTGTGTTGTGCCCAAATATATTTTTCTAGGCACAAGTCCCAGTAGAGTCCATATGCAATTTTTTAAAAGACCAACCATTGATTGATGTGGCAGAAACCAGCCTAATTCTGCTAATAATTTGATAATCGACCTAAATATGCAAACAGTTGTTCGTGTAATCTTATTTCAAAAAATTATCCTTAATTTTTTGTTTAAGAAGCTTACATGTTTTAAACCCATTTTATTTTTAAATATTACAAGCACAATGATCTTACTTTCACAATACAGACAATCTTAAGCACCTGGGTTGTTGGCTACAAACCCATCTTTAAAGCATCTAGGTTCGCCCCAAAAAATCTAATTATCTTAGATATTCTAGCAGGCTTTGTTTTTGCTGCAAGCAAATATATGGAATATAGTGAGATGTAAAAAAATGGTTGATTTCAAGGTAGAGAGGTTGCAGCAATACCTTAAGAGCATAGTCATAAATGGAACATGACATAATGAAGACTCCTATAGGACAGGGACCAAATCTCGACGTGTGAACATGCCAAAAACAAACTGGAATTTGTGGTAAACATTACCAATATTATGAACATCATCAATCTGAAACTAACCAAATCATCAATTTGGAATTTGTGGTAACTTACATGGAGATCGTCTTATTGCAACAGGAAAAACAATTCCTCATATAAGTCTAAAGTTGTCGGTTTGCCACTAGATAACACAACAGGTGTAATAATTTAAAAAACTAACCCTGAACCTAAAAAAGGGCTATTTTTGTTCTTTCTTTTTTTAACTTTTTTTTTGCTTCTTTACTTACCGCGGCCTCCTAGTTTCCTTGTAGAAGCCGCAAACTCTTCCTCGTCTGATTCAACATCTCCATACTGCCACATTCCTAGTCTCCCCTTCTTTGCTTTTTCCTGGAACTCCTCCAATTTATCGAAAGTTGCCTTCCTCTCACTAGCGTCCCACTTCATTCTTCTCTCTAGCTTAGCAAGACCCTCCTGAAAATGGTCACAAAATACTCCCGTTAAGTTATATTATCACGAAAGAAATCAAAGATAATGTAATGATACTAATTTCAGATTTTACTATCTAGAAGTTGAAAGTTGAACAACAAGAAACCTGAAGCATAGTGGCATTGTCACTAATTTCAGCATCAAGGTCAACAAGAGTGGCATTGGCACTTATTTTCACCCATATATTTTTATAGCATTTATTTGGTCTTATGATAAATGATAACATGTAGAGGTTAATCAATTAAAGATAGATGATATGGTTAATTTTCAAATATTGACCTTAATTTCCACTAAAATTTGGCTGTTAAACTTAGTCATATTGGACAGCTCCCCAAATTAAACAATTTGAAGGGTATGAGGCAATAGACCCGGCCTTTTTTCGCCCTCCAGACATGATTCTTAAAAAGAAAATCCATATCACTTAGCATTAATCGACTAATGAATCCATTTACTGTTACAACTTTGGTGATATTCATTCATGAATACAAAACAAAGAGCTCAAACACAACAGCAAACAAGCTGAACCCTGGAGATAGAGAACCACCCCAACCAAGACACACAGCAACCAAACAATGAAAAATCAAATCTACCACCCTCTCACTACATCATGACCGGACACCACACGAAAACCAGCAAAAAATCAACTCATAACAAACTCTACACAAGTCGAAAAAAACATTACAACTCCAACAAGCCCAAAGACCAGAGATAACTACTGATAATCACGCAACCAACCTGAAACTACCATAAAAAACAACCATCTGCAACAGCAGCGTATCAATACAACAACTCATCGTTAAGGTCAACCTGGAGATGCTCTCAAGTGGATCACAAACCACGTTAACTTCTTAATTGTGCGACACTTAAGCGTGATTGTCATATTTTGTTCAGACTGATAAATCAATAAATAACATTCACATCCAATGGATACTCAAAACATGTCCCACCTCTTTCATGACAAAGCAAGACCCAAGATAAGTTAAAATGTCCTCTTAACCAGGGACTTGGAGGCTTCTAGTACACCTAATTTGTCAAATTAGCAAGTTTAAAGCACAGTTTTAATTAACAATGTATTCGCTCTGTATATATTCAAACAACTGTTAACAAGGCATCAATTATACAGGGACAAAAACGACATTTGTAATATCCAAATGGGAAATTGAGAAGAATTGACATAACCATATATATAAATCTGGATGGGCAAAGTAACAAACACCAGGCTTTCTTAGTTGGCCTTTTACAAAATAGATGTACTACACATAATTCTGAAACCAATCCATTCTATAATAGTTTAAGCATATAACATTAAAGTTCAATAAAATAGAGAAAAAGACCAAACATATTATTCAACAAAATAAAGAAATGTATACATAAAAATAGGTTACAAGAGCAGTCCATAAATAATGGTATCATATGTATGCATAAAAATAGCTTAAGCATATAACTTCTTTCATTATCTTATACCGTTCATGATCTTATATCGTAATTCAAAAAAATATACGTTTATATTTTTTCATCTGCAGGTGGTATCCTTTACTAACCACAAGTTAGCAATCCTCGACGAAGTTTGAAACTACAAAATGTTTTTGTTTCTATAATAAATTTGCCTTTGTATAATACATGTTATAGATTATACATGTACTTTTTACTTCTATTTTATTTTATATGAAGCTAAAAATATATCAAAGGCGACATGTACTTTTCCACTTTTATTTTATTTTGTATAGTACCCGTTTATATATTTGCAGCTGCTGATTTTCTGAAAACCAAATATACATGGAACTAGAATTCATATATACATAATGTCTTAAATCTTCAAAACTTCTATCTAGAAATCATTTGTATAGATATTATTAAAACCTGTCATATATGTTGTAGGATCCATGCTTTATAAAAATACAAATCTAACGACATACTTGAAACTAATACATTTAACTTGGCTATGTTTGTTTGGTTATTGACTACAATCCGTTTGATTGATAATACATTTAACATTATTGACATGAGGATAGGGTCTTTTGATTTTTCCTGTATATTATTTTATATTTTATCATTCTAGATGTAAATTTTATATACATATCATATGTATTGGAGATCAGCGAATAATCACAAAGAGTATCCTAGGTTGATTTGGTGGATTTTAGCAGCATATGGTGTCATGTCATCCACCCTTGCATCATTTGTGTAATAAAAATAATTGATTTGTAAAATACAGGAATATTAGTGATATTATCGTATTTCTTTGGAGCAACTCCAGTGCTATGTAGCAGCATAGTGGCATCTAAAATACTCAACAATGCACCAGTAGCTAGCATGTAGCAGTAATTGCTGCCTAGCTTATAAAATTATAAAATCTAAAATCTAATTGGTTAAATTGACTTGTTCATTGTTCGAAGTTCTGCAGTATGCTACTTGATAGAGGATGTTTAACAAGAAGACAATTGGTCATTGCTGTTATGGTAGGATGTAGTACAATTGCAAACTGTTATTGAATTCATGCATAATTTAATATATCTTTGAAATGCTTCTAGAAATAGAGATATAGAAAAATGTTTGTTGTTTAAATCAGACCATGCCCTACCGTAATAGTAATAACCATTGAGGCGTTGACGGTCACCACTAATAAATTTTTTAAATACAATTTATGGGTTGGCATGCAACACAGATGTTAAAACTTATTTATTTTATTCAATATTTGTTATTTTTAAGGTCAATATTATATATATGTTTAATAAGTGAACATTAAATAAAGGCAAATGTTACATTATGCCACCAAACTCATTATAAGTGAAGGTCATGCCATTTAATGTTTTATATTAACATCATACCATAATGATCATTTTTGATAGAATATGTAAGTTATTAATACTATAGCAGTAATGCTTTAATGCTATTTGTTGACTTAAAATTCAGTCATTAGTGAGTCCATCCTTTTTTATGTTTATAACATAGTGAGTTATAATGTGTAGCTATTTAACGTCAATGAATACTCTTTGTGAATCCATCCACCAAATCAACCTAGGATACTCTTGTGTGCTCATGCCTCAGAATTTTAAAGGACTTGTTGCAGCGTCCAAAACGTTTTTTTGTCAGAAAGTGCAAATTAGGCAAAAGAGTATAGTTCACAATGATACTATTGTAATTTCACAAGAAAACATGAGCAAATGTCAGCAAATGTAAACAAATCATGTGGCTATTATCATTTTGTGCAAAATCTAACAAAGAGGTTTTCAGGTAAATTAGCAATTTCGGGATTTAACGAGTTCAACACATTTTAGTAAACCAGTTTTCATTCATCTATGAATATGAAGCTTTATACTAAAAGTGCATTGATATGAAAATGCATCATGAATCAAACTAAAAACCCATAAAATACGATCTCTACATCTTGACAAAGGGCAGAACTGTGTTTAACTGATACGCATGTTTACATGAAAACAATATAATCACAGTAAATTTAAATCACGAATTACATTAAATCAGCGATATATCAAAAGAGAAAACCACCTAACAATCATCCATTATCACAATCTAATCAACGATTTCTATTTGTATGAAACTAAATTAATGATAAAATAAAGAAAATCAATTTTTCCATACCTACAGTCGGTCTACTTCAACTCGGATCTTGTGAGAGGTTTTGAGATCTGGATTTGCTGACGTTTTCGATGAAGGAAAAGAGCAAGATGTCTATTGAGATATAAGCAGGAAAACCCTAGAAAATGTTTATCGATTGTGAGATCTGCAAAAGTAGATCTGGAACAAAGTTTTAAAATGGCGAAATTTCTTTGATTGATTGAAATTGAGTAATAATTTCTAAGAAATCCAAAGGAGATTTCGATCCATTTCAGAGCATTTTAAATCTCTGAAGCCGCATGATTGAAGAGCGTACGGGAGGAAGAAATCAAAAGGATATATTGTGAACGGGGGGTGTATGGTAGGTGGTTGGTAATTAGAGAACGGCTTAGAACCGTTGTATAATGCAGAACGGGATAAGGCCGTAGTAAGCAATTTTGCAACGGGCTAAACCCATTGCTATTTAGCAATGGCCCTAAGCCGTTGCGAATTGTCCGCATCTGGGGGTTGCAAATCGGCCTGTATGGTGAAGTGACTATTCACATCACAATCATCGCAACACATAGATATGAATTAACATCGTCGTTATACAATAGCACAATTCCATTTCCATTTTACATCAAATCAAATCTTAATTTTTATTCCCATCGGAAAAATCACTATACTTACAACAAACGACGGTCTTGTTTTCTGGATTCTGAGTTCTGAATTTGCAATGCTTTCCTTTGGGTAGACAAACGTTGATTGATTCTTGTTTTACTTTAGTTTTGGCTCGTCTCTAAGCTTTCTCTAACTGACGGCCACTCTTAGCTTCCTCCCAGCAGCATGACGGCTCTAGTTCTATATAATTTGTGTGAATTTAGGTTGAGTGTTGAGTTGTATTTATAGAATTTCAGATTGATTTGAGCCGTCAGATGATCATAGAGTGAATCCAGACCATACACACCAAGAGAAGCCAATCAGACAGTGACAACTCAGCCCTAGTGACACAGCCAAGCACAGAAATTCGACCAGAAACCGACCAGGCCAGCCAGGGCCAAACCAGATCGACTGGGCAGGTCGACCCTATAGTCGACCTGGTTACCCAGGTCGACCCCCAGGTCGACCTGGTGCCTGGGCAGGAATTTTCCCTCCCAACTCGGCTTGGGTATGCTTTTCGAATTTTCGAACTGAATTTGAACCGTTTGAATTTTAAATTGAATTCTGAAACTTCCGGTGGTCATAACTCCTTCATACGGAGTCCGATTCACGCAAACTCGGACTCTATCTTAGGAAGAATTCCGAGACGAGCGCAATGGCGTAACCCGTTTCCCTAAATTCTTTAATTTAGAATTAATTATACTTCAATTTGTTAATTTACAGTTAATAGAAAATTTCGGGGTGTTACATCCTCCCTCCTTAAAGGATTTCGTCCCCGAAATCTTCAAGTCTGAAAGAATGTAAGTCCTAACATCCAATCGTCCATCTACTCAACCAACAAACACAGGCGTCCATTGTCCCTAAAAGACTTCTAATGCTTCATGATCATATGCATAGTGTGTGTACATGTCCTTATCTAATGCAAAAATTAGGCGGTCTACTGATTCAGTTGACCTCCTTAATGCGAATCATGTAAGTGTAATGAATCCATTATGTATGCAAATTTTTTCCCTACTCATAATTCTACATGAGCACGCAACCATTCATACAAATGCGACATCCATATGATCAACATATCAAGTTTCAACCACATATAAATATGAATACATATATGCATATGCAGTATGAAGTGACTGAGCCGATCTAAAATCTAGGTTGTGTGTGTATATGCATCCACGAGCAACCACTTGCAACCACTTGCAGCCATCAACCATAACATGTTTCAAATACATGTTTACATCCAAAAGGGGTTTCTACCTAAGGATAAAGGATAATATCGAGGAGATATCTCTAAAAAAGATAGATACAAGCACAACTTAAGGAAAAAGAGAGATCAAAGATGTACTCTCAAAAAGAAAAGGGTAGACCGCGCGTATTCTGTCCTCAGTTTCCCAAGTCGCGTCTTCCTCAGCGTCGCTCCACTGAACCTTAATGAGCATGACTTCGCGGTTGCACAGCTTTCACTTCAGTTCCTATGATTCGAGTTGGAAGTCTCCTCACAGTTGCTTCGCGTTCCACTTCGGCTTCTTCTAGAATGCTTGGCTCCACCACTTCCGCAGATTCATGTAGACATTTTCGGAGACGAGAAACGTGAAAGACGTTGTGAATTCTAGCCAACCTTTCGGGCAGCTCTACTCCATAAGCCATTTTCCCAATCTTCTCGATGATAGGGAACGGTCCTACAAATCTTGGTGCTAGCTTTCCTGTGGATCCAAAGCGAACGACATTCCTTAAAGGCGATACCTTAAGGAAACCCTGTTTCCAACCTCAAACTCAAGGTCGGTCCTTCTTTTGTCTGCATAGGATTTTTGTCTATCTTGGTCGGTCTTCATTCTCTTTCGTATCAAGTCCACTTTTTCTGAAGTCTCTCTAATCATGTCTGGCCCAAGTATAAGCTTGTCTGTAGACTCCCACCAACAAGTTGGTGATCGGCATGGTCTTCCATATAGAGCTTCGAAGGGTGCCATGCCGATGGTGGCTTGGTAGCTGTTGTTGTAGGCGAATTCCACTAAAGGAAGATGATCTTCCCAAGTCCCTCCGAAGTCAAGAACGCATAGTCTCAAAAGATCTTCTAATACTCTATTCACCCTTTCTGCCTGACCATCAGTTTGGGGGTGAAAGGCCGTGCTCAAGCATAACAGTGTGCCTACAGCTTCTTGCAGACTCCGCCAAAATTCGCTCGTAAATATGGGATCTCTGTCACTCACTATGCTGGAGGGTATTCAATGGAGTCGAACTATTTCCTTCAGATAAAGAGAAGCTAGAGACGAGGCAGTCCTTCTACTCTTGATAGGTATAAAGTGGGCGCTTTTAGTAAGTCTGTCCACTATTACCCAAATGCTAGTATTGCCTCTTCTTGACCTAGGCAACCCATCAATGAAGTCCATTGAAATGCTATCCCACTTCCATTGCGGGACTTCTAGAGGATGAAGCAGTCCTCCAGGCTTCTTTTGTTCTGCCTTGACATGTTGGCATGTCACGCACTTAGAAACGAAATCTGCCATGTCCTTCTTCATGCCGCTCCAATAGAAAACTCTCTTTACGTCCTTGTACGTCTTGTCCCCACCTGGGTGATTTGTCATCTTGGAATGATGTGCTTCCTCGAGAACCATCTTCACTAAATCCCTTGCTTGTGGGACGCATAATCTTCCATCCCGTCTCAGCCAACCCTTATCATCGATGGAGTACCTATTGAGGTGACTGGAAGTTTCACCCCTAATTAGTTTATCAATCACATCCACAAGCTGAGGGTCTTCACGTTGTGCGGCCCCTATTGAGTCTAAAAGAGTAGGCCTACTTCTAGTGATGCCAATAAACCCGGTACAAAATCAGAGGAGGGCCTAAAGTCAAAACTGGCTATATACTCCAAGCTTTTCCTTTCTACAAAGAGAGGGCTTAGGGTCAGCTTCTTTCTGCTCAAGGCGTCTGCTACTACGCTGCCTTTGCCAGGAGTATAGGAAATCTCAAAATCATAAGAGGCAAGGAACTCCATCCACCTTTGTTGCCTCAAGTTAAGATCTTTCTGCAAGAAAAGATACTTCAACGATTTATGGTCAGTATATAATTCGAACTTCTCACCTAGGAGATAATGGCGCCAAGACTTAAGCGTAAATACGATGGCGGCCAACTCAAGGTCATGGGCTGGGTAGTTCTTTTCATGAACTTTCAATTGTCTTCCACCATAAGCTACTACCCTCCCTTCTTGCATCAGAACAACGCCTAGCCCCATACCACAAGCATCCGTGTATACTGTGAACATCTTGCTTCCATCCGGCAAAGTCAGAACTGGGGCTGTTGTGAGAGCCCTTTTTAATCGTTGGAAAGCAAACTCGCAATCCAAATCCCAAGCAAAGCCAGATTCTTCTTTGTTAGCCTTGTGAGTGGAGCTGAGATTTTCGCGAAATCCCAAATGAACTTTTGGTAAAAACCGGCTAGCCCAAGAAAGCTTCGGACTTCGGTTGCATTTCTTGGTGTCTTCCAATCTTGCACTGCCACCACCTTCGCGGGGTCTACAGCTAACCCCTCTTTGGACACTATATGTCCAAGAAATCTTACTTCTTCTCTCCAAAAGTGGCACTTGGAGAATTGGGCTTTTAGCTGATGAACTCGAAGAGTTTCCATGATCTCCTTCAGATGTTGAGCATGTTCTTCCTCATTCTTTGAGAAGATCAAAATATCGTCTACGAAGATAACCACAAACTTGTTGAGGAATTCTCTGAACACCTTGCTCATTAGGTCCACGAAATAAGCGGGTGCGTTTGTCAAGCCAAAAGGCATGACAAGCCACTCGAAGAAACCGTCTGGGGTTCTGAACGTTGTTTTATCAATACTATCTTCAGCTACCCTTAGCTGATGGAACCCAATAGCCAGATCAAGTTGGGAGAAGACCGACGCACCTACAAGCTGATCAAACAAATCGCCTATTCTGGGAAGCGGGTGTCTATTCTTTCTAGTCAGCTTGTTTAGCTCCCTATAGTCCACACAAAGATGTAGTGAACCATCTGCTTTGGTGGCGAACACCACTGGAGCACCCCATTCCGAGATACTCCGCCTTATAAAGCCCTTTTCGAGAAGCTCCTTAACTTGCTTACTGAGCTCCTTTCTGTCCTTTGGAGCCATGTGTCTAACAGGCAAAGCTACGGGCTTTGCATTATCAACAATATATATGCGGAAGTCCATTTCCCGCTTCAGAGGTAAGCCTTTCACCTCTTCAAAGACATCCGGATATTCCCGGACCACTCTAACCGACTGCAAATTCTCAACAGAAGCGTCAAGCGACTCTAGATAACTAAGCATAACAACATTCAAGGGATTACAAGAAATTTGTAGAGTGTTACCGAGCCGAGTCAAGAGTCTAACTACTCTTTTCTCACAATCAAGAATGGCACCATTACTGGATAACCAGTCCATGCCTAAGATCAGTCCATATCCTGAGAAGCCCAAAACAAAGGCACTACATCTAAATTCAACACTTAGAATAGAGATTTTCAAATCCAAGCAAACCATCGACAAATAAGCCGAGCCCCCAATTGGATTTGAAACAACCAAGGGATCTTCTACCATACTAGTGTCTAGGTGCAGAGATTCTACTAAAGCAGATGAAATAAAGGAGTGTGATGCACCAGAATCAAAGAGAGTGCGAACTAGGTGATCATAGAGATAAACTAAGCTTTCTACAGAAATATTTCTACCTCGTTCCTGTGGAGGTGCCACCAGCGCGTGAACCTGTTCCCCTGAAGTGGATCCAGTCCTCTGTCCCTGCCCCCGCTTCTTTGGGCAGTCCTTAGCCAGGTGTGCAGTCTCTCCACAATGGAAGCAACCACCATTCATCTTTGCCTTCTTCTTCCAGCAGTCTTTCGCTATATGTCCGACAATGCCACAGAAATTGCACCTTCTCTTTTCACGGGATCTATTGTTCTTCCCGCCTTTCTTGAAGTTTGTCTTCTTAGCCTGTAAACCTTCTTTCTTTTCATGAGGCACTTCCACCTGTAACAACCCGTATTCTACGTATCTAGGATCGTAGAATATTTATTTCTTTTTCGTATGAAGTCGTATGGTCGTGTAACTTTGGGAGACAACTATTGGGGTCATTTCCCATGTTCATGATTTTTGCTGATTTTTAAATGACCATTTTGCCCCTAAACGATATTGTTTTGGCCATAACTTTTGATTTGAAAGGAATTTTGACTTGAAACCACTTCCATTAGATTCGTTTGATGGTTTACCTTTCCGTAGAGTGGTCACATTAGCCAAACAGACTCACTGTTTGGGAGATATGGCTGAAACAAGTTTCAGATAGTGAAAAAACAGCTTAATTGGGCTTAACCGGGTGATTAACAGCTAGGCCCAAAGGGGAATTTCGGGATTAGGGTTATGAGAGGGCTGAAAGGGTTAGGAAAATCATTTCATTTCAGTTTTCTCAGCCGCCACAAACCTTCCTTAAGCTCTAGCAATGGCCTGCATCTTCTAAAACACTCCAAAACACCTTTTTGTCATCTCTAATCACATATTAGCCTAATCTACATCAAATCAAGGCGGATTAGCATAAGGATTGGGATAGAGCTGCTGTAACACGTAGAGATTGGATCCAAATCAGAGATTATTTCAGATCTATAGTTTACTTTGTGGCAAAGGTGAGTGATTTGCATTGTTTTTCAGTAATTACGGCTAATTATGGTAATTAGCGAAGATTAGCGAAATTATAACTCAGAAAATTCTTGAAACATTTCAAAAATTCTAAAACATCATTTTATGCCTCTGATATGGATTTGGGTTAATTTGGTTAAGTTTTGCTAATCCTATCATTAGTTATGTTTAAACATGATCAAGGGGAAAACATGGGTTTTGGGTACATTTGATCCATATTGTTATGATTAAATTGTTGTTTTGGTGTTTATGGTTGATTATACATGTTGCTACTACTGTTTGGTATGACCTATGATTGCATTATAAAGTTAGAATGGTTGAAAACGCCGTCGAGAGGCGAAAATAGCTTGCTGAAATGGTGCAGGTTTTCTTTGGGTCGAGTTAGACCGACCAAGGGAAGGTTTTAACTGACCGACCCGAGCTCACGACCGACCCGAATAAAAGGAGGACATCATGACCGACCCTGTATGAAGTGTTCGACCGACTAGGGAGACCGACCAGGCTGGGCAAGACAGACCACTATGCGATGTTCGACCGACCCCATACGATGATGAAGTACGACCGACTAGGGATGGTGAAGTACGACCGACCAAGAATGGTGAAGTGTTCGACCAACCGGGGGGGCAATCCCGACCGACCAGGGTAGAGAAGATGAAAACCAACCAGAATGAAAGGTGCTAGACCAACCGACCCGAACAGGAGGAAACCAAAACCCGAGATGCAAAGGTAGTCCAAGTGGAAGTTAGAGCTCATGATCCAGTTGGGAACCAATGAGTTCACTTCATGATTGGGCTTTGCTGCGGGACGTGTGCAAAGGGGTTTTCGGTATTCATAACTTTGGTTCACCACCGAGAGATGGATAGTGGGCTTGTAGTGATAGTTGTACGAGATTGGATTCCGTCATGGCCCAAAGGACTAGGTGAACAAGGTAGTGGATATCGTATGCTTTACGCACTGAGTGAGAGATGTGAGGATGGTTGCTATGATTGATTGTTTGACATCACTATGACATGCACACCCCCACCCCCGTATTTCTTACACCATATGTTAGTGGCACCTTAGAGTATTGTACAGTATGTAGTGCTAACTCTTTGGTTGCAGGTCCAGGTTCAAGTATGATTGGATTATACCTATTACTGTTTTGTCTTGTTGCTTATCGCTCATACCAGAATTTTTGTCTGACCCAGAGTTTTATGTCTCTTCTTATTACTCTGGGTGCTCACACGAGCAGACTAGAGACAGGTTAGCTGGGTATGTACGGGTAGCTGATCCGGAGACGAGCAGGAGGCTTCCACGTATGATATATATAGTATTCTCCCTGTGTTGTTGAAGATCACTGCTTGGGCATTAGTCGTGCATCTTCTACTTTAGCTTTCTTTTGTTTTAGAGACAGTAAATTTGGAAAGTTGTAATAAGCTGTATTTGGATTTCCGCTGCTATGTTGGTTTAGTTTTCAGCCTAATGTACTGTCTCGCCTGTTTTATGTCAAGATTATTGTAACACCCCACCTCCGCCAGGGTCACTCACAAGAGAATGCACTAGCTTTGGAGGGGCGTTGTCTAGGTAAACAAGCACAGAAATATTACAAGACAGAACATATAAAAACAACGGAAGAAAAACCAAATTCCATTACCTCATAAAATTATAAGGTCTAAAGCCTTTTACATCAAAATGCCTTTAAAAGCCATTACATTGGAAACCTGTCTTGCAATAGTTAAAGAAGCATAAAAGCACAGTCATAAAATATTCCCCAAGTAAAACGGTAAAGCAGCCACAGCTAAGAAAAATCCAAGCCATACATGATGACCTTGAAGCAGAAGAAGTCCGAGCTAAATAACAGTATTTCCTCCCTGAAAACCTGGGGGGGGGAACGGAAGACAAAGAGGCGAAAGAAAACGGGGTCAGTCATAAAGACTGGTAAGTCCTATCTACTTCCAGCATAAAAACAGGTAAAGGTAACATGACATGCATAAACTGAAAGTAAACATAAGGATGATGACAAGATAGACAAGCTAAACCAAGGTAACAGAATGAACTACTGTATCAAGATAAACTACGGTCACTATGAATCAAGTATAACATCCCAAGGTTCTATCGAGTATAACATCTCAAGGTTCTATCGAGTATAACACCCCAAGGTTCTATCAAGTATAACACCCCAAGGTTCTATCGAGTATAACACCCCCAAGGTTCTATCAAGTATATTTGCCCTGCACCATCCGTACTAGTATCCCAACCCGTGTCATGTGTTATCTACAAAATGTCCCTTGCCCAATGTCATGAAATGGTCCATGTCAACCTAATGTAGGTTTTCCCAACTCGTATGTTTCCTTCCATGTATATGTTTAGTCCTTTTCCGTAAATCCTACGGGCTTCCTCACGTAGTTCTATACTACTTCAACGTAGTTCCATTATCCTTGAAATCATTTGGACTGTCACCCTTGATCAAGCTGTATTTTCTTACCATGAATTATCGAATGTTCGGCTAGGATTTATGCCACCTAGGACCACTAGGGATTACGCTACCTACTAAACGTTTTCGTAACTCGGTTTGGGTTTAAGCCACCTAGGACCGCTAGGGATTACGCTACCCGTCAACCACGCCCTTTTTCCCACGTATGTATCGTGAATCGTTTTTCCATGTCTAGATGCACATGTATCTCAATGTGCCATCCGAATCCCGTGACAGGGCTAATCAAGAAATACAGGACTCGGTCGGGAGCTTTAGGTTATCTACCGATGCAAATATCAAGGTCTGTTTTTCTACCGGTGGTTATGGTCCCATGTGACCCCTCCCTCAACTACTGAAAGGCAATCCAAGAAAATCATGCATGAGAACTATACTCCGGCCATCCATGCCACACTTTCCTACTGGCCAACCTCACCCATAACTAGATAGCAAGTATATGGTCTGTTGGGAGTTCTCTGCCTTTCCGCATACGTACACGATTGACTAAAGATGGTAGGTAGTCGACGACGTGCTATCACAGGGCTAAACTAAGTATCGCCGACTCCACGCTAATCCACCCCAGTCTTTAGGTTGCTCGCACAGCAACCAAGGCATACCCTTGGTTCTTCTACCGCAGACCTTAACCTCTGTGAGCCCAGGCGGATCATCTGCAACCTCACAGAGGGATACCAAGAGTACCCTCACGTCCCCCGAAGCTACCGCTTCGTCACCCAGTTCGCTGAAGCCTATATCTAAGTCAGATAAACATTCGCCCCTCGTCGTGTTTGTTTAAACGACGACCTACCGTATCAGGTTACTCATCTATTTGTGAACCGGTCCAATTCTCTTGACTAAGAATTATTACTTAGTTATCCTTATCTAAGGTTTATCACTTAGTTTCCCTTCCCGTTATCCTTATTTACTACGATTTTTCCACTTAGTCCCCTAAACTAGGGTTTTGTCTAATGGGTTAAGTGTTGTCATTCGAGTTCATGACTTACCCCGCCTACGAATCATGTCAAAATTGGCTAAGTATTCAAGTTCAAGACTTAGCCCTACAAACCATGTATCAAGTTGGTTAAGTATATCAAGAAGTTCATGACTTAACCCTAGATTATCGTGTCAGATTGGTTAAGTATAGGTTAACTTAACCCTATCAAATTACCGTGTCAGATTGGTTAAGTATAGGTTATCTTAACCTCATCAAGCTACCGTGTCAGATTGGTTAAGTATAGGTTGTCTTAACCTCATCAAATCATCGAGTAAAATTGGTTAAGTGCAGTTTAACTTAACCCCATTAAATTATCGGGTCGGATTGGTTAAGTATAGGTTAACTTAACCCCATTAAATTATCGAGTCGGATTGGTTAAGTATAGGTTAACTTAACCCCATCCACTAGTCGTATTTATAATGGTTAAGTATCATTCTTGTGGGTTTATTTAACCCTACCACGCCTCGCGTTATCCTAGTTGGGTGTTATCAACCCAATTAGGTTAAACTAACCCATCCGCTAATCGTGTTATATGGTTAAGTGTCTTTAAGTAATCAAGTACGGTCTTACTTAACCTACCCATTCATGTCCTATCGGTTAAGTGCCATTAGTCAAACTAACTCAACCTTTATCATGTGGCATTAAGTAAATTAATGCACCCCAACCTCTCACATTAGACTTTGTTGTGGTTACTGGTTACGCCGGGCGGGTCCGGGCAGCTTTACACCACAACCTAGTCTAACCTCGGGTTTTAAGCGCGATATGACCAACTACTCATATTGGGTCTTATTGTCTGTAGCTACTGGATTTGTCGAGCGGTTCCGGGCAGATTTATGCTACGAACTCAACCCAACCTCGAGTTGGCCACTTTCATGTTTTCCTACTTGTCATGTTCATGTCAAATTTAGGCCACGACAAAGTCCACGTTTTCCACTTATGCCCGTTGTCCCATTACTTAATTCATGTTAAGTTTAATAGCCCATCTCAAGTTTGCCTAAACTACCTAAGGCGTATTCCCAACGCAAGTGAAAGCGAGTCAACATAGTAGGAATAATATGACAACATATTGGCCTCAAACATGTATGCTAGCATAAAGGGATTGGCCTCAAACATGTATGATAGCATAAAGGGATTGGCCTCAAACATGTATGATAGCATAACACTAGGTTCACCATCATAGGCATGTAAATGGTCATGAGGGGTTTAGGTTCTTTTACATGCATAAGCCCCAAGTCAAGTTCATATGAATGTTCCACAAGTCAAATTGTTCTAAGGGTTCATGCCAACATTCCACAAGTCAAGATTCAATCTTACATGATAAACTAGGTCAAACACAACATGAGTGGCATGACTTAATCACTAAGAAATAGCCCACAAGTCATAGGTTCAAGAGAGGGGCAAGACTAGATTCACATAGACTAACATACTTAGGTTTCATCTCATTTTATTCCATGTCAACATTAGAACTACCGTTTAGATCTAAAAGTAGCTAGAACTTACAAAGCGTGGCTAGAGATTTATGAGCAAGCATTTGTCGTAGAACGGTGTTGAGATGATGCTCTACTTCCTTGATTTGATGTAGAAAGCTTGCTCCTTTGACTTGAATCTAGTTTGCATGCCTAGGCCTTTGAGGTTGAAGATGGAGGCCATGGTCAAGAGACATTTGGGCAGCACTTTGTTGTTAGGATGGTTTGTAGTGAATTAGGCTAGGTCTTAGGGTGTTTTTATAGAAGTTAGGACTAGTTTAGGCCCTTAGATTAACCCTAGTTTAGATCTGAACCATCCAATCTCGTCACAGGCCAACAGAACAGACCCAAAGGAGCAAGCAGGTGCACCAGGCCAACCTGGCCCGACCAAGGAGGTCGACCCCCAGGTCGACACCCAGGTCGACTCCCTAGTCGACCTGGTCCCTGGGGGGTCGACTCCCCAGTCGACTGGGGCTGGGCGGGAAATTTTCCCGCCCAGTCTGTTTGGGGCTAAATTCAAAATTTGAAAATCTGTTTTCGTTTTCTGATTTTTCGTGAAACTTCTAGAGGCCATATCTCGGTCATAAGGACTCCGATTTACGAAATTTCGGACTTGTTTCCAACCAGAATTCCGAGACGAACGCAACGGCGCAACCCGTTTCTCTTGATTCTTATTTTAAAATTTAATTCTGCCTTGATTCTTGTATTAACATGTTATAAAAATTCGGGTTGTTACATTCTCCCCTCCTTAAAGGATTTCGTCCCCGAAATCTTCAAGTTAAGAAGAATGTGTCCTACCATCCAATCATCCATCTACTCAATCATCAATCACAGGCATTCATTGTCCTTAAGAAATTTCTAATACCATATGAACATATGCAGAAAGTGTGTGTATATGTTCCTTATCTAATGCAAATGATCAGGCCTGATTGATCTTCTAAATGCAAAATATGTTTAGTGCCATGAATCCACATGTATGCAAATAGTCCTAGTCACATAAACACTATATGTGTGCACAACCATTCATCCATATGCAGTATTCACATGATAACACATTCAAATTCATCCATAAACAAGTATAAACACGTATACATATGAAATATGAAATGTGACAGAGCCGATCTAGTGCCTAGTGTGTATTCGTGCATCCACGAGCAACCACTTGCAACCATATCAATCATAACATGTTTTCAAATACATGTTTGCATCCACAGGGTTCTACCTAAGGTCCTCAAGATAGGACCGAGAAGATAAGCAAGATAAACTCCTTTTGGATTACAAGAAATCCCTTTCTAAACCCAACCCATATCCTATAAAGCCCAAAAGTTTTGGTCAACCTAACGGACACCTTCAAACCCTGACATGTATTATTAACCAATGAGTCATACCCCCTATGGAGTTTGCAACAGAAATAAGATCGAGAATAGGACCGAGAGGATATGCATAAAAGATAGCATGCGGGTAAGCTCTACAGGAAAACAGGGATCAAGAATATACTCTTAAAAAGAGATATGATGCGTGTATCTTGTCTTCAATCTTCTAAGTCGCATTTCCTTGAGCTTAATTCCATTGTTCTTTGACCATCTATAACTTCATGATTTCGTGGCCACTTAACTCCTATTTCCAAATATGAGCTGGAACTCACTTCATTGTCGCCTCTCGTTCCACTTTTACTTATTCTCCCTCTAGTATACTTGGCTCAACCATATCCGTGCACTCATGGTTTCATGTAAGCTCTCCAAAATTCACTAGTGAATCATGGATCTCGTTTACCCGCTCTACGGCATTCCACGCAAAAGAACTTATCTCTTGAAAACAAACAGATGCCAACCATGTTACCAAGTGTACTTACTAGAGTGATTTCCATAACTCATGCACAAGCGAAATGAACCATCCACCTTAGTGGCGAACTCTACTCGAACGGATTACCAACAAATGCATCAAGAGAATCTAGGTAACCAATCATGACAGAACCCAAAAGGTTACACGAGACTTCGAGGGTATTACCGAGGCAAGTCAAAAGCCTAAACTACCCTCCTTTCAGAACCGAGAATGGCACCCTTACTGGATAACCACTCCATTCCTAGAATTCAACCCATAGCTTAAAAGCATAAGCATTATTCCCAAAAGTCATAGGCGTCCTCAAATCCAAACAAGTCATGAATAAATGGACCGATTCCTCAACAAGATTTGAGATAAAAATGGGATCCTCCACTATGCTAGTACGAAGGTGCAGAGACTCAACTATCAAAGCAGACTTAAATGATGCGGTGATCAAAGCAAAGTCCTGACAGGATGATAGAGAAGAAAAGCTAAACCTTTCACAGAAACGTTACCATCCTTCTTAGGTACGCTAACAGTGAGAGCATACAATTGCCCTCTCGATGATCTTGTCCTCATCTCATAATACTTGACTATCTTTCCCTTTTTACCCTACTAGAGATACTCTCTCTTGTCATGGGTTTTATCATTCACCCTTTTACTCCTTTGTGGATTAAGTCATACCAACAAGTTGCTTGTCCTTAAGCTTGTATCCTTTATCCTTGCTCTTACTATCCTTTCTTATAACGCGGTAACAGGTCTCTCGAGAACTGCCTCCATCGTACCGAAAACACTGACGTAGTTAGAAAAGGAATAGTCGCAGTTCAAACCACTGTGACTACAGGTGGAGGAAAGAAAGTAAAAGAGATTCAATCAAGGAAACAAAGGATAATGCTAATGGCCTTTGGGGAATAGCCTTTAAAAATAAAACTTTCCTTGAAAAATGCTTCTTTGTAAACGGTTTTCAAATAGTTTTCAGAAGGTTTTAAAAACTTTTGCCCAATCTAGTAACCTTCTGCTCTGATACCAAATGTAACACCCCACCTCCGCCAGGGTCACTCATAAGAGAATGCACTAGCTTTAGAGGGGCGTTGTCTAGGTAAACATGCACAAAAATATTACAAGACAGAACATATAAAAACAGCGGAAGAAAAACCAAATTTCATTACCTCATAAAATTATAAGGTCTAAAGCCTTTTACATCAAAATGCCTTTAAAAGCCATTACATTGGAAACCTGTCTTGCAATAGTTAAAGAAGCATAAAACCACAGTCATAAAATATTCCCCAAGTAAAACGGTAAAGCAGCCATAGCCAAGAAAAATCCAAGCCATATATGATGACCTTGAAGCAGAAGAAGTCCGAGCTAAATAACAGTATTTCCTCCCTAAAAACCTGGGGGGGGGGGAACAGAAGACAAAGAGGCGAAAGAAAACTGGGTCAGTCATAAAGACTGGTAAGTCCTATCTACTTCCAGCATAAAAACAGGTAAAGGTAACATGACATGCATAAACTGAAATTAAACATAAGGATGATGACAAGATAGACAAGCTAAACCAAGGTAACAGAATGAACTACTGTATCAAGATAAACTACGGTCACTATGAATCAAGTATAACATCCCAAGGTTCTATCGAGTATAACACCCCAAGGTTCTATCGAGTATAACACCCCAAGGTTCTATCAAGTATAACACCCCAAGGTTCTATCGAGTATAACACCCCAAGGTTCTATCAAGTATATTTGCCCTGCACCTTCCGTACTAGTATCCCAACCCGTGTCATGTGTTAGCTACAAAATGTCCCTTGCCCAATGTCATGAAATGGTCCATGTCAACCTAATGTAGGTTTTCCCAACTCGTATGTTTCCTTCCATGTATATGTTTAGTCCTTTGCCGTAAATCCTACGGGCTTCCTCACGTAGTTCTATACTACTTCAACGTAGTTCCATTATCCTTGAAATCATTTGGACTGTCACACTTGATCTAGCTGTATTTTCTTACCATGAATTCTCGAATGTTCGGCTAGGATTTATGCCACCTAGGACCACTAGGGATTACGCTACCTACTAAACATTTTCGTAACTCGGTTTGGGTTTAAGCCACCTAGGACCGCTAGGGATTACGCTACCCGTCAACCACTCCCTTTTTCCCACGTATGTATCGTGAATCGTTTTTCCATGTCTAGATGCACATGTATCTCAATGTGCCATTCGAGCCCCGTGACAGGGCTAATCAAGAAAAACAGGACTCGGTCGGGAGCTTTAGGTTATCTGCCGATGCAGATATCAAGGTCTGTTTTTCTACCGGTGGTTATGGTCCCACGTGACCCCTCCTTCAACTACTGAAAGGCAGTCCAAGAAAATCATGCACGAGAACTATACTCCGGCCATCCATGCCCCACTTTCCCATTGGCCAACCTCACCCATAACTAGATAGCAAGTATATGGTCTGTTGGGAGTTCTCTGCCTTTCCGCATACGTGCACGATTGACTAAAGATGGTAGGTAGTCGACGACGTGCTATCACAGGGCTAAACTAAGTATCGCCGACTCCACGCTAATCCACCCCAGTCTTTAGGTTGCTCGCACAGCAACCAAGGCATACCCTTGGTTCTTCTACCGCAGACCTTAACCTCTGTGAGCCTAGGCGGATCATCTGCAACCTCACAGAGGGATACCAAGAGTACCCTCACGTCCCCCGAAGCTACCGCTTCGTCACCCAGTTCGCTGGAGCCTATATCTAAGTCAGATAAACATTCGCCCCTCGTCGTGTTTGTTTAAACGATGACCTACCATATCAGGTTACTCATCTATTTGTGAACTGGTCCAATTCTCTTGACTAAGAATTATTACTTAGTTATCCTTAACTAAGGTTTATCACTTAGTTTCCCTTCCCGTTATCCTTATTTACTACGATTTTTCCACTTAGTCCCCTGAACTAGGGTTTTGTCTAATGGGTTAAGTGTTGTCATTCGAGTTCATGACTTACCCCGCCTACGAATCATGTCAAAATTGGCTAAGTATTCAAGTTCAAGACTTAGCCCTACAAACCATGTATCAAGTTGGTTAAGTATATCAAGAAGTTCATGACTTAACCCTAGATTATCGTGTCAGATTGGTTAAGTATAGGTTAACTTAACCCTATCAAATTACCGTGTCAGATTGGTTAAGTATAGGTTATCTTAACCTCATCAAGCTACCGCGTCAGATTGGTTAAGTATAGGTTGTCTTAACCTCATCAAATCATCGAGTAAAATTGGTTAAGTGCAGGTTAACTTAACCCCGTTAAATTATCGGGTCGGATTGGTTAAGTATAGGTTAACTTAACCCCATTAAATTATCGAGTCGGATTGGTTAAGTATAGGTTAACTTAACCCCATCCACTAGTCGTATTTATGATGGTTAAGTATCATTCTTGTGGGTTTATTTAACCCTACCACGCCTCGCGTTATCCCAGTCGGGTGTTATCAACCCATTTAGGTTAAACTAACCCATCCGCTAATCGTGTTATATGGTTAAGTGTCTTTAAGTAATCAAGTCCGGTCTTACTTAACCTACCCATTCATGTCCTATCGGTTAAGTGCCATTAGTCAAACTAACTCAACCTTATCATGTGGCATTAAGTAAATTAATGCACCCCAACCTCTCACATTAGACTTTGTTGTGGTTACTGATTACGCCGGGCGGGTCCGGGCAGCTTTACACCACAACCTAGTCTAACCTCGGGTTTTAAGTGCGATATGACCAACTACTCACATTGGGTCTTATTGTCTGTAGCTACTGGATTTGCCGGGCGGTTCCGGACATATTTATGCTACAAACTCAACCCAACCTCGAGTTGGCCACTTTCATGTTTTCCTACTTGTCATGTTCATGTCAAATTTAGGCCACGACAAAGTCCACGTTTTCCACTTATGCCCGTTGTCCCATTACTTAATTCATGTTAAGTTTCATAGCCCATCTCAAGTTTGCCTAAAGTACCCAAGGCGTATTCCCAACGCAAGTGAAAGAGAGTCAACATAGTAGGAATAATATGACAACATATTGGCCTCAAACTTGTATGCTAGCATAAAGGGATTGGCCTCAAACATGTATGATAGCATAACACCAGGTTCACCATCATAGGCATGTAAATGGTTATGAGGGGTTTAGGTTCTTTTACATGCATAAGCCCCAAGTCAAGTTCATATGAATGTTCCACAAGTCAAATTGTTCTAAGGGTTCATGCCAACATTCCACAAGTCAAGATTCAATCTTACATGATAAACTAGGTCAAACACAACATGAGTGGCATGATTTAATCACTAAGAAGTAGCCCACAAGTCATAGGTTCAAGAGAGGGGCAAGACTAGATTCACATAGACTAACATACTTAGGTTTCATCTCATTTTATTCCATGTCAACATTAGAACTACCGTTTAGATCTAAAAGTAGTTAGAACTTACAAAGCGTGGCTAGAGATTTATGAGCAAGCATTTGTCGTAGAACGGTGTTGAGATGATGCTCTACTTCCTTGATTTGATGTAGAAAGCTTGCTCCTTTGACTTGAATCTAGTTTGCATGCTTAGGCCTTTGAGGTTGAAGATGGAGGCCATGATCAAGAGACATTTGGGCAGCACTTTGTTGTTAGGATGGTTTGTAGTGAATTAGGCTAGGTCTTAGGGTGTTTTTATAGAAGTTAGGACTAGTTTAGGCCCTTAGATTAACCCTAGTTTGGATCTGAACCATCCAATCTCGTCACAAGCCAACAGAACAGACCCAAAGTAGCAAGCAGGTGCACCAGGCCAACCTGGCCCGACCAAGGAGGTCGACCCCCAGGTCGACACCCAGGTCGACTCCCCAGTCGACCTGGTCCCTGGGGGGTCGACTCCCCAGTCGACCTGGGGCTGGGCGGGAAATTTTCCCGCCCGGTCTGTTTGGTGCTAAATTCGAAATTTGAAAATCTGTTTTCGTTTTCTGGTTTATCGTGAAACTTCTAGAGGCCATATCTCGGTCATACGGACTCCGATTTACGAAATTTCGGACTCGTTTCCAACCAGAATTCCGAGACGAACGCAACGGCGCAACCCGTTTCTCTTGATTCTTATTTTAAAATTTAATTCTGCCTTGATTCTTGTATTAACATGTTATAAAAATTCGGGTTGTTACAATTACGTTATTATCATATTTTGATTCCATGCGTTGTGAGACATTCTACAGGTTCCTTGATTAGTTCATTCTCTTCTTTCCTTTCTTTGGCGACCGTTCCGTGCTAGTTGGGCATGTGTACAGCGCACTTTTGGAGGAAATGCCGGCTGGTGCGAGGCGGGTCGTCACATTTGGTATCAGAGCTCTAGGTTGCGTAGTTAACCTAGGGAAGTCATCAGGGAGAGATAGTATACGTATATGAGAGCGCGTATTTGTGATTATTTTGGTTTTCAAAAGCTATATATGTATATATATACTATTTGTAGTATAAGGATGAAGTCGTAATGCACTAGCACCACTATGGAGATGGTTAATCGTTTTCTCTTTACAGATTGAACGATGAGCCGATACGCAAGAGGTGCCGGTAGGGGAGCTAATTATGGTAATGCCGCTGACATGAGGACGATGTTTACTAACCTCATGAGGGAGATGCTTAGGGATGTTCAGAGGGTAGCTCCCAATGCCGATAATGGTGGTGGTACAGTAGTGCAGGAGCCTAGGGTCGATTTCGCCAAGTTGTGCAAGGATTACACTAACCTTGGTGGGAAGCCGTTCCAAGGAACGAAGTCGGCCACGGATGTTCAGGATTGGCTGGATAGTTGTGATCGTATCTTCGATGACTTGGGTATCGAGGATGCGATGAAGAGAAGGCTAGCATCCCGTCAGCTGCAAGGACGGGCAATGAATTGGTGGAATGCTATTAAGGCAGCTACTCCAGAGGATCAAGTCACTTGGGATCAGTTTAGAAATCGTTTCAGTGATAAGTTTATCCCCACTGCTCACAAGTCATTGCTGTTTAAGAGATTCTTGGAACTCAAGCAGAATGGCAGAGCTGTCTCGGAGTATATTGCCGAATTCGACAATTTATCAAAGTATGGGTTATCTCTTATTGATACTGCCGAGAAGAAGAACGAGAAGTTCATAACTGGCTTAGATGGAAACTTGGGGGAAAGGCTTATTAACCACATCGATGAGACGTCTGAATCGATTGTGGGGAAAGCTTTGAGGTCAGAAAGTCTATACCCTAAGTCGAAGATTGAGGTGGCATCTGCAGAGGAGCCAAAGCTGCAAGCAAGCGGTGGAGGCAAGGATAGTTCCCAAAATAAGAGGAAGCAAGACCAAACTATGGATGGTCAGAATAAGAAAAGTAAGAAAAATGGCGAGTGCTTTAGTTGTGGCAAGAAGGGACACTATGCCACAGATTGTCGGGAAAAGCCTGGGAAAAGGAAGTGCTTTAATTGTGGCCAAGCGGGACATCACAAGAACGAATGTCCACAACCTCCTAGGGAGAAGCAGATCGTGAAAGCATATGCTATCAACGCTGTTCCTTCTTCGTCGAATGCCCCAACTGCGCCGTAGAAGGAAAAAGATGTCGTTATTCGAGGTATGCTTTCTATTTAAGATGTTTTGATCGGGTTTTGTTTGACAAACCTGAGTTAGTCGATAGACCTTTAGTAGTGACGAACCCGATTGGTGGTTCGGCTAGCCTCAGTATGATTTACCGTAACGTGGTCTTATCGAGTCATGGATGTAAGTTTGTTTGTGTTTGCTTTGTTTATACTTTACTGGGTTTAGCATTATTTTGGGGAGTCGGTCTACTCCAAGGGAATAGGGTGGTATTAGGTACCTACCTAGTGATGGCGATAGTAACTAGAGTTAAGGAAGCTAAGAGGTTATCGTTGTAATAAGTTCTAGTTGTCTATGGGAGGCAAATGAGTGCTCCAGTGCTAGATTGTTTCGCTAGTATCACTTCACGTGGATCGTCCGAATTCGGAGGAGATGTTCCTTAGGTGCTTGTCTGATATTGGTTTAGGCCTTTGGGGCTTGTGCTTGGGGAATGTCGAATTTGACTAGGGTGGTTTGCGTGAGGGATAAGTAGTCGTTGTGATTTTCATTGGATGATACCTTGGTTTACTTGAGGAGTGATGGGCAGCTATGACAGGATAAGACTATTTAATGGTATGGACTGCCCCGAGTTGGACTCGATAAGGTTATGAGATGACTCGACTGGGACTCGAGAAAGATGCAAAGTAATGGATTGTTTAGGACCCTATGTTGATGTTCTCTTTGTATAGTAGAACATTGAAGGAATAGGATGAGTTCCTTGATCATGGAAGATGCAACGAAGGTTAGGACGATTCAAGTTGGACTTGAACTCGTAAAAGAAAATGGGTGTTCGTTGATCTTGGAGATGCAACGAATAGGGAGACGACTCACGTTGGGCTAGAGTTTGTCGCTAATGGATACTCAAGACTGGGTCTGAGTTATAGATTGACTCGAGTTGGACTCGAGAAGGCTGCAAGGAAGTGGATTGACTCGAGTTGGACTTGAGAGGGCAGCAAGATAATACATAGACTTGGGTGGGACTCGAGTGTTTCAGGCGGACTAAAAGCACGGGTATCTGGGGACACCCACTTACCTTGGATCCGTTGGACATGATCTAGTTATCCTTAGTGGATAAACGTACGTTGGACGTACGGTAGTCCGTTTGGAGGCAGAGTTTCCATTAGTTATTGATGTTGGTTGGACCAGACATATAAGTATTGACGTATTCATAGCTTTAGCAGGTGATTGATAGGATTTGTTTGATGGATGCTATGGTTGTTGTGTTTGTTCTTACCTTTCTTCTCTTGAGTATCACCTGTAGGATCCTGTTGAATGGAAATAGGGTAAGTTCGTTGATCATGGTGATATGACGAGTGTAAGATACTTTACGTTAGACTTGAAGTATGTTGGGCATTGTGGAGCGTCCGTTGTCTTGGAGATTCAATGGATATAGGAGTTTTAGTTGGACTTGGACTCATAGGTAGAGTACCTAGATTCATTGGATGAGTCTAGTTCACCTTTGGAAGGTGAATGTACGTTGGACGTGCAGTATGAATATGGGTAGGGTACCTGGGTTCATTGGATGAATCTAGTTCACCTTTAGAAGGTGAATGTACGTTAGACGTACAGTGCAGATGTTGGTGTAGTGCCTAGGGTCATTGGATGGGTCTAGTCTGCCTCTAGGAAGTGAATGTACGTTGGACGTGCAATACGAATGTAAGAAGGACTCAAGATGGACTTGAAAGGACATTTGGAATGTAGTTGAAAATTTGGCATATAGGTTTGGATTACCTAAGAAAATGACAGTATAGACGAATGCCATAGTATCGGACTGGGTGCGATAGATGATGCATTGAGTAAGAGACGTGCCAGTTTAGAGGCTATTTTTCTGGAATGGAAGCAACTAGAGTATATCACAGGATATGACTTCAAACCTAATTGTGAATTGGATTCAGAAACGCTAGTAAGCTTGACAATTAGATCGATCTTGATTAAGTGGATCGGTTCCAGTTAGAGGGACGATCCAAACCTATTAGAAGTTACCTCTAGGGTAGAGATGGGAATCGATGGCGAGAGAACGACTGTACTTGGGAAGTAGAGAATGACATAAGAAAGTCATATCCAAAGCTCTTTGCCTGGTGAGATTTTAGCGGCGATGATTCTTCCCTTGTTAGTAAAACGCATGTTAGGGCAGAATGGTTCTGTTTGTTTTGCATGTTTGATTGTTGTATATGGTTGGTAGGCATGCGGGATCCTTTGTATGTTTTGGGTTAAGGAATTTCGGGGACGAAATTTCTTAAGGGGGGAGAATGTAACAACCTGCATTCTACGTATCTAGGATCGTAGAATATTTATTTCTTTTTCGTATGAAGTCGTATGGTCGTGTAACTTTGGGAGACAACTATTGGGGTCATTTCCCATGTTCATGATTTTTGCTGATTTTTAAATGACCATTTTGCCCCTAACCGATATTGTTTTGGTCATAACTTTTGATTGGAAAGGAATTTTGACCTGAAACCACTTTCATTAGTTTCGTTTGATGGTTTACCTTTCCGTAGAGTGGTCACATTAGCCAAACGGACTCACTGTTTGGGAGATATGGCTGAAACAAGTTTCAAATAGTGAAAAAACAGCTTAATTGGGCTTAACCGGGTGATTAACAGCTAGGCCCAAAGGGGAATTTCGGGATTAGGGTTATAAGAGGGCTGAAAGGGTTAGGAAAATCATTTCATTTCAGTTTTCTCAGCCGCCACAAACCTTCCTTAAGCTCTAGCAATGGCCTCCATCTTCTAAAACACTCCAAAACACCTTTTTGTCATCTCTAATCACATATTAGCCTAATCTACATCAAATCAAGGCGGATTAGCATAAGGATTGGGATAGAGCTGCTGGAACACGTAGAGATTGGATCCAAATCAGAGATTATTTCAGATCTATAGTTTACTTTGTGGCAAAGTTGAGTGATTTGCATTGTTTTTCACTAATTACGGCTAATTATGGTAATTAGCGAAGATTAGCGAAATTATAACTCAGAAAAATCTAGAAACATTTCTAAAATTCTAAAACATCATTTTATGCCTCTGATATGAATTTGGGTTAATTTGGTTAAGTTTTGCTAATCCTATCATTAGTTATGCTTAAACATGATTAAGGGGAAAACATGGGTTTTGGGTACATTTGATCCATATTGTTATGATTAAATTGTTGTTTTGGTGTTTATGGTTGATTATACATGTTGCTACTACTGTTTGGTATGACCTATGATTGCACTATAAAGTTAGAATGGTTGAAAACGCCGTCGAGAGGCGAAAATAGCTTGCTGAAATGGTGTAGGTTTTCTTTGGGTCGAGTTAGACCGACCAGGGGAAGGTTTTGACCGACTGACCCGAACTCATGACCGACCCGAATAGAAGGAGGACATCACGACCGACCCTGTATGAAGTGTTCGACCGACTAGGGAGACCGACCAGGCTGGGAAAGACCGACCACTATGCGATGTTCGATCGACCCCATACGATGATGAAGTACGACCGACCAGGGATGGTGAAGTACGACCGACCAGGAATGGTGAAGTGTTCGACCGACCAGGGGGGGCAATACCGACCGACCAGGGTAGAGAAGATGAAAACCGACCAGAATGAAAGGTGCTTGACCGACCGACCAGAACAGGAGGAAACCAAAACCCGAGATGCAAAGGTAGTCCAAGTGGAAGTTAGAGCTCAGGATTCAGTTGGGAACCAATGAGTTCACTTCATGATTGGGCTTTGCTGCGGGACGTGTGCAAAGGGGTTATCGGTATTCATAACTTTGGTTCACCACCGAGAGATGGATAGTGGACTTGTAGTGATAGTTGTACGGGATTGGATTCCGTCATGGCCCAAAGGACTAGGTGACCAAGGTAGTGGATATCGTATGCTTTACGCACTGAGTGAGAGATGTGAGGATGGTTGCTATGATTGATTGTTTGACATCACTATGACATGCACACCCCCACCCCCGTATTTCTTACACCATATGTAGTGGCACCTTAGAGTATTGTACAGTATGTAGTGCTAACTCTTTGGTTGCAGGTCCAGGTTCGGGTATGATTGGATTATACCTATTATTGTTTTGTCTTGTTTCTTATCGCTCATACCAGACTTTTTATCTGACCCAGAGTTTTATGTCTCTTCTTATTACTCTGGGTGCTCAGACGAGCAGACTAGAGACAGGTTAGCTGGGTATGTACGGGTAGCTGATCCGGAGACGAGTAGGAGGCTTCCACGTATGATATATATAGTATTCTCCCTGTGTTGTTGAAGATCACTGCTTGGGCATTAGTCGTGCATCTTCTACTTTAGCTTTCTTTTGTTTTACAGACAGTAAATTTGGAAAGTTGTAATAAGCTGTATTTGGATTTCCGCTGCTATGTTGGTTTAGTTTTCAGCTTATGTACTGTCTCGCATGTATTATGTCAAGATTATGTTATTATCATATTTTGATTCCATGCGCTGTGAGACATTCTACAGGTTCCTTGATTAGTTCATTCTCTTCTTTCCTTTCTTTGGTGACCGTTCCGTGTTAGTTGGGCATGTGTACAGCGCACTTTTGAAGGAAATGCCGGCTGGTGCGGGGCGGGTCGTCACACCACCTTTGCCTCTTTCTTACCTTTATCTTCCTCGTGTAGCAGCGCCATGTCCACCAAGCTTTCATAAGTCGCTCCCATGGGTATATGGGTCATTGCAAGGCTGTGTAGAGGCTCATTCAGACCTTTGACGAAGCGAAGGGCCTTCTTGTGTTGGGTGTTTACTAAATCCAGCCCAAATCTGGCCAGCTGATTAAACTGATTGACATACTCCTTGATCGTCATACTTCCTTGTTTAAGAGTTAGGAACTTCTCCATTTGCAGGCTTCTTTCAGCTTGGGAGAGGAATTTCATCTCAAACCTCATCCTGAAATCTTCCCAAGTTTCCACTGGCCTCTCAGCATGGGAAACTTCCCACCAATAAGAAGCTTTGTCTTTAAGCAACCGCACTGCTAGTTGTATCTTTTGCCTGTCGTCAACTTCGAAGATGACAAACAAATCTTCGGTCTCCTTTAGCCAGTTCCTTACTACCACAAAGGATTCAGTTCCATAAAAGTCCTTTCCACCCATAGCCTTGAAGTCTCTATATGTCTTAGCAAAAGTATTTCCTCGAGGAGGAGGAGGAGAAGGAGGAACCGCTGCCACTATGGGAGGAGGAATGTCTGCTGGGGCCGCACCATTGGCCCTAGCCTCTAGGTACCTTCGGAACCAGCCGGGTATCGATACTCCTTCTAGAAGGTTAAGATCTCCAGACATGCTGGAACAAAAAGGAAAGTATTCAAGACAAAGGATAGAGAGATAGTGCATATGACTTTTGGGGAATTATGCCTTTTAAAAACAACGCTTTTTCTTGAAAACAATGCTTCTTTAAACTTCTTTTTGAAAATAGTTTCAAAAACCTTTATCCAATCTGGTAAATCTGTGCTCTGATACCAAGTGAAACACCCCACCTCCATTAAGGTCACTCACAAAGGGAATGCCTTAACTTTGGTGGAGGTTTGTAAGTAAAAGTCACAGATAAAACACAAGACAGATATTGACACATATATATAAGCAGCGGAAAACAAACAAACTTTTTATTTCATAAATACGTGTTCATACAAAACATTTCCATAACCGTCACACAATAACTTCCAAAACAATACATCATCATTTTCTGTCTTGGTTATTAAATAAAGGAGCATAAAACATAATTAAAACTGCATAAATCCCCATAGAATGTGTCCAACAGCCATAGCCAAGGAAAGAGAGTCCAAATCGCACATCAACTATCTTGAAGCTTGCAAAGAGTCTGACTAAGCTGAGTTGTTTCCTCCCTGTGGACCTAGAGGGCGGAAACGGAAGAAAAGAAGACGAAAGAAAATAGGGTCAGACATAAAGCCTGGTAAGTCTAGTGACTCTTCAGTATGAGGATAAGAAAAAGGATATGATAGGTATAAACTGGAAATAGGAAAGTATCATAAACTAAGGTAAAACAGTTGTGAATCGAATATACTATCGCACCCCCACACTAAATCTCTGCACCTACATGCATTGTCTCAACTGGCACTCCATGATCGGGGTGAAGTGATCCCCTTTCTAAAGATCGGCTCCTACTCGCATAATCATATGTGTCATACGGCCCCCAAAGATTGTAGATACCTATGCTTGTCCCACCATGGGGTGTATCAAGTCCTATGGTGGCGGCCCGACACAATCCTAGAATGCATAGGATATACTACTGGTGCCCCCAGTGCCCTGTTTGTCTTCTTCGATGTGTGTGCACGCCCGCACTCCGTTAGAACCCACACTATTGCACCCACCGCCATCGCTTTTGACTGCTTACAATCAGCCCAGTAATCGTGCCCCCACCCTGCCTAGTTTCAGGGTAACATGATACCTAATTGGGTTACTACTGAAATGGGTCCCCGTTACTAGGGTTTTCTAGTCAAACATGTTAAGTGGTTAAGTGTCTGTATTTACCTATACCCACCCATCAGTTTAATTAACATGTTGAATTGGTTAAGTGTTTTAGTTAACTTAACCCTACCATCCTGACTTGTCTGTCCTTGGCTTTTTAAAGCACCGACCACTCACATTAGACAGGTATTGTTACGGTTACTGGATGTGCCGGTCGGTTCCGAGCAGGTTTACACCGTAACTCAGTCTAACCTCGGGTCCTTATTGGGCTCAATGCTTAACCACCCACATTGGATAGGTATTGTTGTGACTACTGGACAGCCGGGCGGGTACGGGCAGGTTTACATCACAACTCAATCCAACATCGTGTTAAGCATACTCGTATTTTCTAAATTTACATATTTGTCTTTATTACTTGTTATATGTAAATTTGCTAACAATTAAATGTTATGGCCCACATTTTAACATTTTTAGTATAAGAATTTATACCATTCAAGTGCCACCAATTTTCGCATGTGACAAACATGCCAATTTCATATATTTTCACCAATTTATGTTAAGTTTCCTATAATTACCAATTTATCCCAACGTTACCCTGTCTAAATATTAGGCTAACAATCTTAGCCTAATTTTCGTTCGCATGGTTTTCAACATATAATATTAGGCTAAAAACTTAGCCTAATTTAGCATACACAAAATTGGCATTCATTAACATAAACATGACATAGGTGTAAACTTGGCATTATCGACATAGTCAATATGAACATCATAGGTGTGAAGTTGCAAAATAGTCAACATGCATATATGTGAATTTGCAACATAGACTGAATCATGGGTTTCATCTTGTCATGTGAACTTGCATTAAAAAGGGGAATCTAACTAAACAGGTGTCACATGAATTAGCATATGATTTAGACAACATAAGCCTAAACATGTTTAGATTTAGGCATAACATCGAGCATCACTAGCATATGACAAGAATATAACATGTCCATAAAGCTTGTATAATTTCATCGCATGTGTGAACTAGATCCAATCATGTTTACTACTATAACATGAAACTTGTATTAAAATGGATCTTGGCATAGATCCAATTATGAACTTTGCAACTTTTGCATAAACATATGAGCATGTATATGAACTTAATCATTTAGGCATAGAGATTCTATTTTACAACATATAACTTGTCATAATCACCTAAATATATAGGTGTAGATATGAACCAAATGACTTGTATGTGAATTTGAATAGATCCAACATCAACTAGATTAATCCACAAACATTCTAATGGATCCAACATCAACTCAATTATACCACAAACATCTCAATGCTATTCACATCACAATCATCGCAACACATAGATATGAATTAACATCGTCGTTATACAATAACACAATTCCATTTCCATTTTACATCGAATCAAATCTTAATTTTTATTCCCATCAGAAAAATCACTATACTTACAACAAACGACGGTCTTGTTTTCTGGATTCTGAGTTCTGAATTTGCAATGCTTTCCTTTGGGTAGACAAACGTTGATTGATTCTTATTTTACTTTAGTTTTGGCTCGTCTCTAAGCTTTCTCTAACTGACGGCTACTCTTAGTTTCCTCCCAGCAGCATGACGGCTCTAGTTCTATATTATTTGTGTGAATTTAGGTTGAGTGTTGAGTTGTATTTATAGAATTTTAGATTGATTTGAGCCGTCAGATGATCATAGAGTGAATCCAGACTATACACACCAAGAGAAGCCAATCAGACAGTGACAATTCAGCCCTAGAGACACAGCCAAGCTCAGAAGTTCGACCAGAAACCGACCAGGCCAGCCAGGGCCAAACCAGGTCGACTGGGCAGGTCGACCCTATGGTCGACCTGGTTACCCAGGTCGACCCCCAGGTCGACCTAGTGTCTGGGCAGTAATTTTCCCGCCCAGCTCAGTTTGGGTCTGTTTTTCGAATTTTCGAACTGAATTTGAACCGTTTGAATTCTGAATCTTCCGGAGGTCATAACTCCTTCATACGGAGTCCGATTCACGCAAAATCGGACTCTATCTCAGGCAGAATTCCGAGACGACCGCAATGGCGTAACCCGTTTCCTTTAATTCTTTCATTTAGAATTAATTATACTTTAATTTGTTAATTTACAGTTAATAGAAAATTTCGGGGTGTTACAGTGCGTAAACACGTGACGATGCTAAGACATGAGGTTAAGTACGACTTATGGAAGAAGTCTGCCCGGACCCACCGGAATATCCAGCATCCACAAGTGGTAGACTTAATGTGGGAGGTATATCATAATACAACCATAAATGAATATATGTTAATGAATTTGTAATACTTAACATGTTTAAATCTATAAGGATTGTATGAGCCTATTGAATCTGTTGGGTTAAGTAAGCCTGTTAAATCTGTGGGGTTAAGTAAGTCTATTAAGTATGTCTGGTTAAGTAAGCCTGCTAAATCTGTGGGGGTTATACGAATTTGTTAATCTAGAAAACTTAACCTGCTAAATCTGCAGAGGTTATATGGACCCGTTAACTTGTAAGGTTTAACCCGTAAATCTATAGGTATTTGTGTAAATTTGTTAAATCTGTTAGGCATAACCTGTCAAAATCCAAGTTAATTGGGGACATAAGATCTGTAAGGGTTGGCTTGTGTCATCTGGAGACCCATATTAGTTAGTAACCCATTCTGGTATTAAAGAGGGACCCCGCACTAGGTAGAGGTCAGGGCACGCTTACTAAGTTGATCGTAAGAGATTCATCTGGGAGGAGGTGTGTACTGGCATGTTCCAACGGACATGTACGTGCATGAGTACGGCCGTCTCTGGGAAAATAACCCGTCGTAGCACCAGTAAATAGGTGTGTGTCCTTTTGTAGATTGCCACTTTAGGAAGTAATACACCCTACTGTGGGGCCGACATAGTGTATGTATGGGATAGGGAGCCGATCGATTGGAGGGGTAGTAATTAGGTACATCTAGTCCTGTTTGTTCCTGTGGGGTACCTGTATTTCTGTTTGGGTTAACACTCATTATTTCTGTACTGGTTAATTCTGTTTAGGGTAAAACCCGCTACTAGAGTACACCTAAAACTACCATTATATTTCTGTTGGGATCATCATGTTTATGTTAAGTAATTAGGGAATATGCAATATTGTTACATATATGTTATACTAGTATTGGTGCAGAGAAAAGTACTTAAGAAGCGCAACATATCCAGTTCTGTTATCCTGTTATACATGTCTTATGATACTATTATCTCTCTCATTCAGTTTATATACCTGCCATGATACTTTTACTTATTTATATGCAAAAAAAAACTGGACTCGCTAGACTTTATGTCTGACCTATTTTGTTTCCTCTTCTTTCTCTTCCTTCCCCCCCCCCCCAGGTTTTCAGGGTGGGAATAATCAAGATTGATCAGGATTCTTCTTTCATTCTGCTTGGAGCTGTTAGATGTACTGCTTTGATTTCGTACTTTCTTTACTATGGTTATATTTATGGGGAACTATGCTTCTTTTATTATTGTACTCTGATGATTTTAGTACTAGACAAAAGTTTAAAGTTGATGTATTGGGTTTTGTGTATTTCAGATTTATGATGTAACTATGTTTCGAACCACGATGCTTTATGATTAATAAAGTTTTAACTTCTGCTGCTATTTTACATCTGTTTTGTAATGTTCTGTGTCTGTTTACCTTTAACGCTTCACTAAACTTAATGCATTCTCTTAGTTAGTGACTTTATTGGACGTGGGGTGACATAGGAATGGTGGTTTATTTATATATATACCCATGATGAAAACAACTCAATACCGTTCCTTTGCTAAAAATTTATCCAGCATAGAATTCTATTCTTTCCTGCCCTAGGACAACTGTTAGTTTAGATAAGAAAAATGAGATTTCATTCAAACAGGCACGCGTGAATGAAATAAACATTTCCAAACTTAGAAATCTCATTAACCTAAGTCGTGCGATTTAAACAACACTAACAGTTACAAGCACGAATCACCATAATACCAAGAACCCAATGATGGAAAAGGATAACAAAGGGATAACAACAAAAACAACACCAAAACCCCCAAAACAATGGTTATAAACAACGAGATGTCTTGCTCCATGGCTGGAGCTTAAACCAATTTTTATGTTCTTTAGTTGACCATGTTATGGTAACAAAATGCTCTCGTGTTACAAATACTGCTGGTGTTGTTGGAGGTTCCCACATCGCTATCTCTTCTAAGAGGGAATTTGTAATGAGAAAAGAAACCTACCACAAAACTGCTTCTCATGGAAACCCACCTAATATTGCCTAAAGACAACAGTGAACAGGTAAATTTTTATAAAGTAGCTCCATGAGACAACAAACAAAAGCAACAAGCTGAATCGAATATGATGTTGCACTAAATGATGGTCATGCCACTGATCAAGCAAAGGATTAAATCCCGCATCATGAGACAAATCTAGTCATAACTTCCCAAACGATGTGCTAAATGGGTCACACGTCCACATGGGTAGTTTAAACATAGATTCCCGACATCAAGAAAAAGAGAGTTGCTGCAAAATCTCCAAAGCCGGTCAAACAAGATACCATTCAAGTCCGCATTTACCATGGATTCCTCTAAAACGTCATCGAGGATCTCCTCAGAAAAACCATCAAAAGATAGCTCAACCTTCGTCTCCGAAACGACGATATTCTTTTGAAAGAACCTATCTGAACAAGGTATAGCAAAGGCGGATGCAGCACCTATTCTAAGATCTCGAAGCAATGGGCCGGTGCAAGTCCAACTGC
The DNA here is from genome assembly GCA_030737875.1 of Allium sativum. Lineage (NCBI taxonomy): Eukaryota > Viridiplantae > Streptophyta > Magnoliopsida > Asparagales > Amaryllidaceae > Allium > Allium sativum. The sequence goes on along the minus strand of CM060915.1, from coordinate 900,686,676 downwards.
CTTGACAAATTTTCTTGGAGTACTAATGAGCCAAGATCTAATGCGTGAACTAGCACGGAGAATGCAGAGACAAGGCGACGAAAAGAAGGATAGGAATATGGTTCAGCTAGATGAGGAAGGAAGGACGAAAGAAAGAAGTTAAGGGGGTAATTTGGACGCAACTTTTACGGTTGATTCCTAGGTCCAAGTTGTACCAAAGCTCATTTATTATAAACTTTTCCAATGATGGAATTTATTATAAACTAATGCTTTTGTATTTATAAATCCATTTTATTATTAATATTTATATCCAGATTATATTTTAAACTGGAAAAGCTTTCCATATTCGAAAATATTGGAGCTTAAAACAATTAAGATTAATTTTGTTAACTTTTAATAAATTATCCAATATATATAGGAAGATGGATACTAAAAATCACAAGGAATGAATATTTAATATTCTTTGAGCTTTAATGGTATATTTCTTGTTATTTCTAATTCCTTCTTTCCTACCATTCAGACCATATTTATTAAAACTACCAAATGGCCCCCAAGAATTTTAAAACACGAATAGATTAAGAATCTAAAACCATATCTTCACAACTATTTTCCAAACCAGTATTTCAAAACTATTGAAATCCTATTTATTTCTCAAACAGTTTTAAAAAAATAAATTTCCTCGGATACAAGGCCGAGAACTCAATTCAATGTTTCAACAAATGTAGATTTAGAATTTTAACGAAGTAACAAATGGATACACTTCGTAATTATATTTCTGAACTGGATATGACATATTAACGTGAGCTTTTTCCCCGTTTTGAATTGGTTAATGGTCTTAACTGGAACTACCAACGAAACCAAACCAAAAATGATGACTATCTCGGTCGTAGCTAAATTTTTGTCCGGCCTCCAAACTTGAATCAACGGTATCCACCATATGTCGTTCTCATGCTCTTCATGACGAAATCGCAAATGTACTGTGGAGTTAGATAGAATTGGCTAGAAACCAGAATGCAACATATTTCAACCCTTAGTCGCTCAAAGCCCATTTTATATAATTAAGCCCACGACTAATTTCATTGCCAAAATAAATTAAAGTCAAGTAAGAAAGATATAAAGAAAAAAAAGAAACTCAAATTACGTTCTCTCACGATTCCTAGCTTAACTAATTCCTCTGATCGTTTAACCTAAGCTATGATACCAAATGTAGCACCCCCACACTTTTCTGTGCCCAAATTTCGACAAAAATTGAAACTTAAATACATCCAAGTATGGAACGTGTATATATGGTACATGCAATAAAGGATCATGAGCATAATTAGAGTACGATAAGATAACTCGCAGTGGAAACAAAATAGGATAACAAGTATTAACTCAGTTAACTACCTTTTCCAAAGTAAGTCACATTGTCAATACCGAGCATGAGAGAGAATGAGAACCGAAAGCCAAACTTAAACACCTATGAGAACACGACCTTCTCTAGGATACCTGGGAGGTTGTAATGAGGAAGGTGGGTCAGAAGAACAAGTTCTGGTGACTAAGAAATGTACAACATAAATTATAACACAGATATATTCCGTTTGGTTCAACCCAAGCTGTATACCTAATAAGGTTAGTGATTCTAAACCAATCTTATTAATGTTTACGCATGACTATACTACTCTCCCCAAAGTAGTATCCCCAAATTACATTACCGAGATAGGACATTTACACATATTTTGTGAAGCCTTTATACCAGAGCTTAACTGGTTAACTAAATCGAGAGTGGGCCCCGAATTTCGGGGTTTCTATCTATATCCTCATTCACTATTCTTTATTATTTAACGCCTCACTATCAATGATAGATAGGGTGGATTCACCCTGATCTCTTACGAACCAAGGCGGACCTATTGGTCGCTTATTAACCCTCGACAATATATTCAATGTTAACATAACTAGAGGGCGTTAGCTACGGTCCCTACTAGTTAAGGCTTTCGTCATTCACGCATATACCATTTCCCCAAATAAGGTGAGAGATGATATTTTACCATTTGTTGTACCTTCTAGCTAACCTTATTAGATAACCTCCTTAGTCGCTTATTACTTTCCGTAGGATAGGTAGCCATATCAGACCTTTTTAATTTTCAGGTTTGGGTAGGCCCACGCAAACCTGCCATTTAAGACCCCTATATTGAAAAACCTATTCTCGGGTGGACTCTTCAACCCTAGTCACTTAACCTTTTAGGACCCACGAAGAGGACTATACGCGAAGATTATTAGTTCGTACCCCATTTCCCTTTAGCACCTTTCCCTTTTTGGGATAAAATAGGCTACATTATTACGTCATTCCCTTTTAGTCTCTTTATATGGAAATACTATACTTACACTATTTATTTTCATCACGGATTTATATGGTTAATAATATCTTACATTATTGACCTACTAAGTCCAACTATATTTTCTATCTCCATTACTATAAACTAGGAAGGTTATATTCCTTTTTCCTTAGGATATTTATTTAATACCTTCTCTAATTTGGACTTAATGCTTAAACGACAATCATAAATTCACTTATGACAACCATTTCCTTTTTATTGCCCTTTATGACCATAACGGTCATATTTTCCTAAGGCAATTATTTATCAGTCCCAAGTTATCTATTTGTTGTACCCAACGGACAATTGCAATTCTTATTCATTAGTTGATTGTGTTATATATATATATATATATATATATATTTGTGTGTGTGTATATATATATATTTACGTACCAGGCCTTTCACATCAAGTTAACACCTGTGGATGCTAGATTTGCTGATCGGTTCCGGGCAGACTTCTACCACAAGTAAACTTAACCTCGTGCCTTAATACGATTATATTTATGCATTAGGCCTCTCACATTAAGACGATTACGTATGGTTGCTAGATTTGTCGGTCGGTTCCGGGCAGACTCACACCATAAGTTGAGCTTAACCTCCTGTCCAAATGAGGTTATAATTCAAATTTCCTAATTGGGGTTTACAATATTTATCCTAATTGATTTTAGGAATTGTAACTATTTTCCAATCACATTTATTTTCCCCCAATCAATATTGGTTATAATGGTTATTTATTGATTTGCGGTCTCATATATAGCAATTAATTATATTGATTACTACAAATGGTCACCATAAATATATTAATTCAAAATGGATTATATTTGCATCCAAACATTCCATACGATGTATATTTTACCGTTTTACGCTGATATGGACAAATAATATGCATATATTTATTTTTGTATTTTCGTGCGGTTAACGTAGTTATTATTATTTTTATTATTATTCTTCTTTTTAAATTAATGATTCGGTCTAATCAATTTACCAAACATTTCCTTCTTATATTCAAACTCGCCAAAAGGTTTCAAGTCTCACAAAGGACTGTTAGTCGTAATCATTGTAAATAATGCCTATTTTGTGGAATTGACATATTTCCAAATCACAAGAAATATATGTAAATATATGTTTTGGAATAGTCAATGCAAATTACACACAAATATATGTATTTATATTTATATGTACCTTTGCACCACTTTTCCCTTTTTATCATACTTCTTGTGACTTCAAAATAATGCCTCTTTATTAAAAAGGAGGAAAACGACATATTTTACAACGCTTAAGCCAAAACCCAACAATATTGAATATAAACAGGAATAATTCTTTTATTTTTACAATCACAAATTCACCAATTTCATTTTCCCCCCAAATTCACATGTTTCATTATTCAACACTGAACTGAAGATCTGGAATGCAACTACAACTAATTTATGTTTAATGGGACTGATTTGCAGATCCACCATGCTAGGCAACATGTACAACATATTTCATGACATAACTGTAGGAATATGTGGGGAAAATATTAAGAATCATATAGTTCATGTTATATATAACCACAATTTATCATTTACAACTTTTGACCATAATCAGATCTGATGGTTGCCAATAATTTCACAATATTTAAATGAACAGATCTGATAGATGTAAAACATAGATTTAATTCAAACGAAATAGATAAGTCATTATAACTGTATTAGTAAATTTCCCACTCACCTTATAGCATCCAAATTCTTAGTTTTGAACCCTTTAAGGCTACAATCCTCAAATTCTTATAAATCTACAATTTATCTAGAAAGGGGTAAATTCTAGACCTGTAGAAATGTAAGAAAAAATAAAGAAAGAGAAGAATCCATCATTGAGCATCCTGTTCCATTGTATCTATTCATCCTCTCAATTGCGTATGAATTTAATTTTATTTGATATGTATGAATATATTTTTATTTAAGAAAATAGGTTAGAAGAGAGAGGAAAATGGCGGAGCTCCGTTGTTGTTATAGATTTGAATGGAAAAAGAATGAGGTTTTACCCCTTTATTTATAGGAGTGGAAATGGCCTTGCACCGTTGGCTTCATTTTAAATAACATCCGTCCATTCATTTTATAAAATATAACAAGAATACCCCTCAAAGCCTAGTAGTCATTGGGCACTACAGGTCCGAAGCGGTCGACGCCCCCGAGGAGCGGTCGACCGGCCTTCAGCCGAAATGTCCAATGAAGGCGGGTTAAAGAGGGAAAGGAATTTATTAATTATTTTCTTTATTTATTTCCGTCCGTTTTTCGTATTTCATCCGTAACTTTTTCATACGAACTTCGTTCGCGAAACTCCAAACATAAAAATTGACCAGAATTCCGAGACGAATACAACGGTTAATGTTTCGTGGTCAAATTTCATCGTTTGCAGAAATTTCTATTTTTGAGCTTTTGATTAAATAACTATTTTATTGTCAAAAATCTCGGGTTGTTACAAAATCCATCCACCAATGGTTAGGAGGTGAACTCTGTTGTTATCCTTGTCTATTTATTTTCTAAAGATCTGGGGTTGAGCTTACCAGAAACTATAGATAGTTATTTCTAAGTGACTGGGATTGGACCAATTATTTGGAAACCACTTCGATTTGGTTGAGTGACGAATGTGGAAGACTTTGAAGATGATGAATCAAGGACAACTTGAAGACTAGAGTTGAAGGCAAAGACCTTTGGGCCATAAAGGGATGCTTGTTGACCATATATGGTTCGCTACTAGGATATAAATCGCACCAGTGGTCTCTTGGAATTTTTGTATCTCACGGACTACTTGTTACTAATCCTAAAGGTAATTCTCAACTGTATGTAGTAAAAGAAATGTCTTTGGTTCGTTCAAACCCAGGAAGACTTTTATGGATGAATGTCTAATATTGCGTTTCTAATCCATGTATATTGGTTTTTACAAACATATATTGCGTTTCTAATCCATGTATATTGGTTTTTACAAACATACATCTGTTGGTAGTTTAGGAGGTAAATCCTATTATAGAAAATACCCTTCTTAGAGGTATACGAACCCAAAGGTTGTACTTTTATGGGAATCAATTTGTGCACTAGAAATGCTGATCTGGCATTCCAAGTGGAAACTGTTGAAGAAAGGTAAAGACATGACCTTTAGCCTCATCAACCAAGAAAATAAAAAGAAAAAAATGTACGCTCCATGGCCATGTAGTAGGCCACTAATAGGAGTTGTCATCATCCCATTCTAGGTGTATTCTTCATTTGGTTGTGGGTGGGCATAGTAGACAATGTCATCATGGTACGATGTCTGGGGTGAGGTAATCTGAACTATCATGTTCAAGGGGCAGTCCAATTTTGGTAAATAGGGGGTCGTACGTCGACCTGCAAATGCATTTCTTAAGGGTGCATCACAAAGGTCAGTCTCTTAACTTGCCATAGTATGAAATCCATTCTCCAATACATGCCTTTATGTTTTTAGATGTAAACAAATTATGTTGGAACATAAGATTCAAGAATTTCGACTATTTCCTAAGTATTTATTTCTAGACATTGTTACAGTATCACTAAATTTCTAATAAAGTGTTTTCTTTTCATCGTAAGGTAAAATTTCGTCTGTGCGACGTGGTCTTATAAGATACTATTAACTAGAATGAGGTCCGTACTTCACACACATGCATATGTATTAGGTGAAAATATTTTAGTGTCAAGCATGTCATATATATTTTGTAAGCATTCATGTTTGAGTTCAAGTTGCAAGTCATATAGTGTATCACCAAGTTTATGCACATGCTCATTCCATGTTGCCGACGTAGTTAGAAATCATTATTGTAGGGAGCAAGTGAACAACAATAAGGGATGCAAGCATAGGAAAGGTAGGTAGGCTGCCAACCATACTTTTGTAAATCCACGGTAAAACGAATAACAAAATCAAGTAGCATAGTTAAAAATGGTTAAATGTAAGGTGGTCATCCAAAAGAATGATAAACGGTATATCAGCAGATTATACAATACAAATATCTTTCATTGGGTTTCTTAACAGTATAAAAGCTATGACTATGAAGATATATAAGGTTCCCCTAGTTTTATTATTTAATTAATACAGGTAGTAAAAATTGTCATCATATATAAATGAGAACATAACATATAAGCAAAAAAAATGACATCATACTATGGATCGTAGCAGGTGCTTGAACCTTTTCAATATTTTGAGATTCAAATAAACCAAGTTGAAGGTTCAATATCTCTTCCTGGCTTTCCTAGTGAGATTTTAGCGTGAAGCAATACATTCTCATTCCCTTCTATTATTTCATGTAGGTTCCGACTAACATTAAATTTATTTTTTCAAACGCATTTGATGTCATCATGTGTTCCTTGTTTATTGCTCTAACTATGATGACTCATTACAAATAAGAGTTGACAGAAGGTAAATAAGGAAAATTTAGACTAAGGCTTATTCTAGTGCATAATAAATAATACATTATGATAATGGTCAATGGTAGAAAGAGAAAGCAAACGTGAATAAAACATGGTAGACACTGGAGTAGATGGTCCAGTCATGTGACTTCAGGGTAAAATAAAGTACGACTTGCTATAATTGTGATGACTAATAACCCAGTGCATGTTTATGGTACTTCTTCAGAAGAATCGAGTATGAGTGATAACCCTCCATCTCTAAAAACATAAACTTCTGGCAGGCAAACACAAAACAACCCACTTTACTGATCCAAACAATAATCTGATAAGTCCGTAACAATGGTTAAAATTTGTACTGGAAGCTCAGTAAATATCCAATGGATACTATAATTTGAAGTCAATAAAACTACATTTTGAAGCTTGAAATCAAAAGCAAACCTTTCCGGAATACTGAAAATTACATTTAGTTTTTTAACAAAAAAATTCAAATAAATTGTAGAGTTACGATTATATGTGAAATTGTGAAAAAAAATTCATTGGTTTGTTAAGTGAAAGTAGAGAGGCATAGCCTTTATCAAAATTATCTACTTGTTAAGGATGATGTTATCCTTGAATTTCCCCATTACTATTTGCCACTTCATTGGCTACCTCCTTTGCTTTGATGAAAAATCATTTATATCTAGTCTATACATTGATTATATTATTAGTCTTTTAATATTCCAAACGTTTGTTCTTCTCCTAAAAGATAAAATAAAAGCAAAATAAAAAAATCCTTTACAAAATAAAATAAAAATTGATAAATAAAAGGACTACCTAGGGAACAATCATGACTATATTCCAATCATGCTATAAGGTAAATGAAAGATTCTGCATGGTTTAAGGTTGTGTACGTGGCATGTTGATTGGTCATACAAAGTGATTGTTTCTTACTTCCTATTAATGTAGAGAGCGATTTTGTACACACTTTTTTGCGAAGTGTGTACAAAACATTCGGTTTGATTGGTTGAATTCAGAGGGCTTCTATGGTCCCCACTGATTTCAACCAATAAGAATGAGTGTTTTGTACACATTTTGCAAAGAGAGTGTGTACAAAATTATATTCATTAATGTACACCAATACAATGAGTGTTTGATGAATGTACATAGAATATCCCATCCAATGTTATTTTAATATATAAATGAAAATCCAGTAACTTGGAGTTCTTGTTTTTTTACAGATGCAAGAAAAACAGCTAAAATAGTATGCGTGTCAGGCCTTTCATTAGGTTCATCAATATTGAATATAAAAGGCTTCATTCATTTTTGTAATATAAAGCCTTGCAACCTAGAGAAATGTCAAGTGAACGCTACGATAACGTAAAATGAAGAAATGATGAAACAACAAATTATAAAATTTTAGCCTGTCATATAAAGGTGATTAATTAAAAATGAAAGAGTGGGATAAGTAGACATATGAGGAAGTTATCCTAATCCATGAAGAGGGTAACTATGAGGTGACCATTGTTGAAAATGTGCCAAGGATCATGCATAATACACAAACAACTGAAAAACATATCACATAGTATATAAAAGTTACATCAGAAACATTCAGTAAAGGGTTTGGTGATTACCTTCATTTAGCTGGTAATGTCAGTGTTGGAAATGTTTACAAACATTAGGTGAATTATTAAAAATGATTGAATAAGTGTATGAATGGCTCCTATGTTTGAGTAGTCCCACATCATGGGATTATAGGGAAGAGGCAAGGATTTATACTTGTTTCTAAGAAGTCATGTTGGGGCCTTGGGCTCCCAATACATGCATTGTTGTGAGGAGGGAGACCATGCATCATGACCACCACACACGCGCGCGCGACCGACCGACTCGACTCGACCCGACCCGGCCCGGTTCGGTTCGGTTCGGTTCGGTTCGGTTCGGGCTCGGGCTTGGGCTTTGTGGTGTAGGCACTTATATTTTTGGACCATAAAACTTAGTTGTTTTCGAACCGTTTTTTTTATGGAAAAATTGTTTTGCGCACCGATATTTATTCTGCAACGGAAAAGTTTTGCAACGGTAAAATAATTAATCCCCCCGAAATTTTAGCAGATCCGATATTTTCTCCCAAAACCTAATTCTCGTTCTATATATACTATTTTATCTGAGACGAGAAAAACCATCGAATTTTATATTCTCTTCTTCTCAGCCGCCATTAAAACTTCTAAGAAATTTCGAGCAGTATTTTTCCCGAAAGTGCAAATCTGCACTGATTTGTTTGTGCAAGCAAATCGGTTACTATTTTAGAGGCTGTTTTATCCTAGAGGCGGCGGCGAAGGAACGAATTGGTTTGCACCTCTGACCAAATCGCCGAATCGTCTTCAAGAAAGCGACCTAGTCCGCGACTCAGCCATTGTTTTCCAACAGTCAGCTTCAGGTTGATCCGAGATTCTTATTATCCGTACTAGTGCATGACCAAGGAACTCCATCATGCCCTCTTCTAACTCATAAGTTTGATATGCCAAAATAGGAATAAATTTTATGGGGCTGAAGGAAAAAAGTACATACATTACATGAAAAATTTGATAACTTAATCATTTCAAATGGTTTTAAAGTTAATGAAAGTGACAAATGCATATATTACAAATCTGAGAATGACATTTGCACTATTATATGCCTTTATGTAGATGACCTACTCATTTTTGGGTCAAATATTCATGCCATAAACTCAGTCAAATCCTTATTAAGTGTCAATTTTGATATGAAAGATCTAGGTGAAGCGAGTGTAATCCTTGGTATTAAGATTACTAGGTCAGAAAAGGGAATTTCTTTGGACCAATCTCATTACATTGAGAAGATACTAAAGAAATATAATTACTTTGACTGTAAACCTGCAAGTACGCCATATGATCACAGTGTAAAGTTATTTAAGAACACTGGTGAAGGTGTAAGACAGTCTGATTATGCGAGCATCATTGGCAGCCTTCGGTATGCCACTGATTGTACTAGACCCGACATTGCCTATGTCGTGGGATTATTGTGCAGGTTTACCAGTAGACCTAGTATAGAGCACTGGCAAGCTATTGAAAGGGTAATGAGATACCTTAAACGAACCATGAACCTTGGATTACATTATGAAAGGTTTCCAGCTGTACTTGAAGGATATTCTGATGCAGACTGGAATACCTTATCTGATGATTCTAAAGCGACCAGTGGCTACATATTTAGCATCGCTGGAGGAGCTGTTTCTTGGAAATCCAAGAAACAGACTATTTTGGCTCAGTCTACTATGGAGTCTGAGATGATAGCACTAGCTACAGCTAGTGAAGAGGCAGAATATTTGAGAAATCTGCTAGCTGAGATTCCCTTATGGGAAAAACCGATACCAGCAGTGTTGATACATTGCGATAGTACCGCGGCTATTGCAAAAGTTCAGAACCGTTACTATAACGGTAAGAGACGACAAATACGTCGTAAGCACAGCACTGTTAGAGAACTACTTTCCACAGGTACCGTTAGAGTGGATTACGTACGTAGTGAGGAAAATTTGGCAGATCCTTTGACGAAAGGACTGTCCAGAGAGAAAGTCCATAACTCTTCTAAAAGAATGGGACTATTGCCCTTAGATTGTTGAGTCACGCACAATGGTAACCCGACCTAAATGACTGGAGATCCCAAGAACTAGGTTCAATGGGTAATAACAAGTTGTGTAGTGATATGAGTTGAACATGCTAGTTAATAAACCAAGAAGCATGTATTCCTGAAGTGATTAGAGGATGAGTTAATAGAAACTCTTAATGAGATCTATACTCTATTTGGAGTGGAGTACCTACCTTCAGGAGTGCTCTTGATAGACTCACCTTTGTGAATGTGGAAATGTGGCCGTTTCCTATGGAGTTTGGGCAAAACTTCTAGAGCATTCACTAAACTGGGATAGACGTGCAGGGCCATAAATGCACGGGCTTATCTGATTGCACTATAGAAAAGGTTGTGTGTGGTTTGATGTCAGGAATAGAGTTCAAGACTACGTGTCACTCTAGTAAAAACTGAATCTTACTCACTATGCAAAGGTTCAAGTCCTTGGACACCTTTGTTTATGCACAATCTTATGTTTTTAAGAAACTGCTCGAAAATATTTTTAAAAATTCAAGTGGGGGATTGTTGGAAATGTTTACAAACATTAGGTGAATTATTAAAAATGATTGAATAAGTGTATGAATGGCTCCTATGTTTGAGTAGTCCCACATCATGGGATTATAGGGAAGAGGCAAGGATTTATACTTGTTTCTAAGAAGTCATGTTGGGGCCTTGGGCTCCCAATACATGCATTGTTGTGAGGAGGGAGACCATGCATCATGACCACCACACACGCGCGCGCGACCGACCGACTCGACTCGACCCGACCCGGCCCGGCCCGGTTCGGTTCGGGCTTGGGCTTGGGCTTTGTGGTGTAGGCACTTATATTTTTGGACCATAAAACTTAGTTGTTTTCGAACCGTTTTTTTTATGGAAAAATTGTTTTGCGCACCGATATTTATTCTGCAACGGAAAAGTTTTGCAACGGTAAAATAATTAATCCCCCCGAAATTTTAGCAGATCCGATATTTTCTCCCAAAACCTAATTCTCGTTCTATATATACTATTTTATCTGAGACGAGAAAAACCATCGAATTTTATATTCTCTTCTTCTCAGCCGCCATTAAAACTTCTAAGAAATTTCGAGCAGTATTTTTCCCGAAAGTGCAAATCTGCACTGATTTGTTTGTGCAAGCAAATCGGTTACTATTTTAGAGGCTGTTTTATCCTAGAGGCGGCGGCGAAGGAACGAATTGGTTTGCACCTCTGACCAAATCGCCGAATCGTCTTCAAGAAAGCGACCTAGTCCGCGACTCAGCCATTGTTTTCCAACAGTCAGCTTCAGGTTGATCCGAGATTCTTATTATCCGTACTAGTGCATGACCAAGGAACTCCATCATGCCCTCTTCTAACTCATAAGTTTGATATGCCAAAATAGGAATAAATTTTATGGGGCTGAAGGAAAAAAGTACATACATTACATGAAAAATTTGATAACTTAATCATTTCAAATGGTTTTAAAGTTAATGAAAGTGACAAATGCATATATTACAAATCTGAGAATGACATTTGCACTATTATATGCCTTTATGTAGATGACCTACTCATTTTTGGGTCAAATATTCATGCCATAAACTCAGTCAAATCCTTATTAAGTGTCAATTTTGATATGAAAGATCTAGGTGAAGCGAGTGTAATCCTTGGTATTAAGATTACTAGGTCAGAAAAGGGAATTTCTTTGGACCAATCTCATTACATTGAGAAGATACTAAAGAAATATAATTACTTTGACTGTAAACCTGCAAGTACGCCATATGATCACAGTGTAAAGTTATTTAAGAACACTGGTGAAGGTGTAAGACAGTCTGATTATGCGAGCATCATTGGCAGCCTTCGGTATGCCACTGATTGTACTAGACCCGACATTGCCTATGTCGTGGGATTATTGTGCAGGTTTACCAGTAGACCTAGTATAGAGCACTGGCAAGCTATTGAAAGGGTAATGAGATACCTTAAACGAACCATGAACCTTGGATTACATTATGAAAGGTTTCCAGCTGTACTTGAAGGATATTCTGATGCAGACTGGAATACCTTATCTGATGATTCTAAAGCGACCAGTGGCTACATATTTAGCATCGCTGGAGGAGCTGTTTCTTGGAAATCCAAGAAACAGACTATTTTGGCTCAGTCTACTATGGAGTCTGAGATGATAGCACTAGCTACAGCTAGTGAAGAGGCAGAATATTTGAGAAATCTGCTAGCTGAGATTCCCTTATGGGAAAAACCGATACCAGCAGTGTTGATACATTGCGATAGTACCGCGGCTATTGCAAAAGTTCAGAACCGTTACTATAACGGTAAGAGACGACAAATACGTCGTAAGCACAGCACTGTTAGAGAACTACTTTCCACAGGTACCGTTAGAGTGGATTACGTACGTAGTGAGGAAAATTTGGCAGATCCTTTGACGAAAGGACTGTCCAGAGAGAAAGTCCATAACTCTTCTAAAAGAATGGGACTATTGCCCTTAGATTGTTGAGTCACGCACAATGGTAACCCGACCTAAATGACTGGAGATCCCAAGAACTAGGTTCAATGGGTAATAACAAGTTGTGTAGTGATATGAGTTGAACATGCTAGTTAATAAACCAAGAAGCATGTATTCCTGAAGTGATTAGAGGATGAGTTAATAGAAACTCTTAATGAGATCTATACTCTATTTGGAGTGGAGTACCTACCTTCAGGAGTGCTCTTGATAGACTCACCTTTGTGAATGTGGAAATGTGGCCGTTTCCTATGGAGTTTGGGCAAAACTTCTAGAGCATTCACTAAACTGGGATAGACGTGCAGGGCCATAAATGCACGGGCTTATCTGATTGCACTATAGAAAAGGTTGTGTGTGGTTTGATGTCAGGAATAGAGTTCAAGACTACGTGTCACTCTAGTAAAAACTGAATCTTACTCACTATGCAAAGGTTCAAGTCCTTGGACACCTTTGTTTATGCACAATCTTATGTTTTTAAGAAACTGCTCGAAAATATTTTTAAAAATTCAAGTGGGGGATTGTTGGAAATGTTTACAAACATTAGGTGAATTATTAAAAATGATTGAATAAGTGTATGAATGGCTCCTATGTTTGAGTAGTCCCACATCATGGGATTATAGGGAAGAGGCAAGGATTTATACTTGTTTCTAAGAAGTCATGTTGGGGCCTTGGGCTCCCAATACATGCATTGTTGTGAGGAGGGAGACCATGCATCATGACCACCACACACGCGCGCGCGACCGACCGACTCGACTCGACCCGACCCGGCCCGGCCCGGTTCGGTTCGGTTCGGGCTTGGGCTTGGGCTTTGTGGTGTAGGCACTTATATTTTTGGACCATAAAACTTAGTTGTTTTCGAACCGTTTTTTTTATGGAAAAATTGTTTTGCGCACCGATATTTATTCTGCAACGGAAAAGTTTTGCAACGGTAAAATAATTAATCCCCCCGAAATTTTAGCAGATCCGATATTTTCTCCCAAAACCTAATTCTCGTTCTATATATACTATTTTATCTGAGACGAGAAAAACCATCGAATTTTATATTCTCTTCTTCTCAGCCGCCATTAAAACTTCTAAGAAATTTCGAGCAGTATTTTTCCCGAAAGTGCAAATCTGCACTGATTTGTTTGTGCAAGCAAATCGGTTACTATTTTAGAGGCTGTTTTATCCTAGAGGCGGCGGCGAAGGAACGAATTGGTTTGCACCTCTGACCAAATCGCCGAATCGTCTTCAAGAAAGCGACCTAGTCCGCGACTCAGCCATTGTTTTCCAACAGTCAGCTTCAGGTTGATCCGAGATTCTTATTATCCGTACTAGTGCATGACCAAGGAACTCCATCATGCCCTCTTCTAACTCATAAGTTTGATATGCCAAAATAGGAATAAATTTTATGGGGCTGAAGGAAAAAAGTACATACATTACATGAAAAATTTGATAACTTAATCATTTCAAATGGTTTTAAAGTTAATGAAAGTGACAAATGCATATATTACAAATCTGAGAATGACATTTGCACTATTATATGCCTTTATGTAGATGACCTACTCATTTTTGGGTCAAATATTCATGCCATAAACTCAGTCAAATCCTTATTAAGTGTCAATTTTGATATGAAAGATCTAGGTGAAGCGAGTGTAATCCTTGGTATTAAGATTACTAGGTCAGAAAAGGGAATTTCTTTGGACCAATCTCATTACATTGAGAAGATACTAAAGAAATATAATTACTTTGACTGTAAACCTGCAAGTACGCCATATGATCACAGTGTAAAGTTATTTAAGAACACTGGTGAAGGTGTAAGACAGTCTGATTATGCGAGCATCATTGGCAGCCTTCGGTATGCCACTGATTGTACTAGACCCGACATTGCCTATGTCGTGGGATTATTGTGCAGGTTTACCAGTAGACCTAGTATAGAGCACTGGCAAGCTATTGAAAGGGTAATGAGATACCTTAAACGAACCATGAACCTTGGATTACATTATGAAAGGTTTCCAGCTGTACTTGAAGGATATTCTGATGCAGACTGGAATACCTTATCTGATGATTCTAAAGCGACCAGTGGCTACATATTTAGCATCGCTGGAGGAGCTGTTTCTTGGAAATCCAAGAAACAGACTATTTTGGCTCAGTCTACTATGGAGTCTGAGATGATAGCACTAGCTACAGCTAGTGAAGAGGCAGAATATTTGAGAAATCTGCTAGCTGAGATTCCCTTATGGGAAAAACCGATACCAGCAGTGTTGATACATTGCGATAGTACCGCGGCTATTGCAAAAGTTCAGAACCGTTACTATAACGGTAAGAGACGACAAATACGTCGTAAGCACAGCACTGTTAGAGAACTACTTTCCACAGGTACCGTTAGAGTGGATTACGTACGTAGTGAGGAAAATTTGGCAGATCCTTTGACGAAAGGACTGTCCAGAGAGAAAGTCCATAACTCTTCTAAAAGAATGGGACTATTGCCCTTAGATTGTTGAGTCACGCACAATGGTAACCCGACCTAAATGACTGGAGATCCCAAGAACTAGGTTCAATGGGTAATAACAAGTTGTGTAGTGATATGAGTTGAACATGCTAGTTAATAAACCAAGAAGCATGTATTCCTGAAGTGATTAGAGGATGAGTTAATAGAAACTCTTAATGAGATCTATACTCTATTTGGAGTGGAGTACCTACCTTCAGGAGTGCTCTTGATAGACTCACCTTTGTGAATGTGGAAATGTGGCCGTTTCCTATGGAGTTTGGGCAAAACTTCTAGAGCATTCACTAAACTGGGATAGACGTGCAGGGCCATAAATGCACGGGCTTATCTGATTGCACTATAGAAAAGGTTGTGTGTGGTTTGATGTCAGGAATAGAGTTCAAGACTACGTGTCACTCTAGTAAAAACTGAATCTTACTCACTATGCAAAGGTTCAAGTCCTTGGACACCTTTGTTTATGCACAATCTTATGTTTTTAAGAAACTGCTCGAAAATATTTTTAAAAATTCAAGTGGGGGATTGTTGGAAATGTTTACAAACATTAGGTGAATTATTAAAAATGATTGAATAAGTGTATGAATGGCTCCTATGTTTGAGTAGTCCCACATCATGGGATTATAGGGAAGAGGCAAGGATTTATACTTGTTTCTAAGAAGTCATGTTGGGGCCTTGGGCTCCCAATACATGCATTGTTGTGAGGAGGGAGACCATGCATCATGACCACCACACACGCGCGCGCGACCGACCGACTCGACTCGACCCGACCCGGCCCGGCCCGGTTCGGTTCGGGCTTGGGCTTGGGCTTTGTGGTGTAGGCACTTATATTTTTGGACCATAAAACTTAGTTGTTTTCGAACCGTTTTTTTTATGGAAAAATTGTTTTGCGCACCGATATTTATTCTGCAACGGAAAAGTTTTGCAACGGTAAAATAATTAATCCCCCCGAAATTTTAGCAGATCCGATATTTTCTCCCAAAACCTAATTCTCGTTCTATATATACTATTTTATCTGAGACGAGAAAAACCATCGAATTTTATATTCTCTTCTTCTCAGCCGCCATTAAAACTTCTAAGAAATTTCGAGCAGTATTTTTCCCGAAAGTGCAAATCTGCACTGATTTGTTTGTGCAAGCAAATCGGTTACTATTTTAGAGGCTGTTTTATCCTAGAGGCGGCGGCGAAGGAACGAATTGGTTTGCACCTCTGACCAAATCGCCGAATCGTCTTCAAGAAAGCGACCTAGTCCGCGACTCAGCCATTGTTTTCCAACAGTCAGCTTCAGGTTGATCCGAGATTCTTATTATCCGTACTAGTGCATGACCAAGGAACTCCATCATGCCCTCTTCTAACTCATAAGTTTGATATGCCAAAATAGGAATAAATTTTATGGGGCTGAAGGAAAAAAGTACATACATTACATGAAAAATTTGATAACTTAATCATTTCAAATGGTTTTAAAGTTAATGAAAGTGACAAATGCATATATTACAAATCTGAGAATGACATTTGCACTATTATATGCCTTTATGTAGATGACCTACTCATTTTTGGGTCAAATATTCATGCCATAAACTCAGTCAAATCCTTATTAAGTGTCAATTTTGATATGAAAGATCTAGGTGAAGCGAGTGTAATCCTTGGTATTAAGATTACTAGGTCAGAAAAGGGAATTTCTTTGGACCAATCTCATTACATTGAGAAGATACTAAAGAAATATAATTACTTTGACTGTAAACCTGCAAGTACGCCATATGATCACAGTGTAAAGTTATTTAAGAACACTGGTGAAGGTGTAAGACAGTCTGATTATGCGAGCATCATTGGCAGCCTTCGGTATGCCACTGATTGTACTAGACCCGACATTGCCTATGTCGTGGGATTATTGTGCAGGTTTACCAGTAGACCTAGTATAGAGCACTGGCAAGCTATTGAAAGGGTAATGAGATACCTTAAACGAACCATGAACCTTGGATTACATTATGAAAGGTTTCCAGCTGTACTTGAAGGATATTCTGATGCAGACTGGAATACCTTATCTGATGATTCTAAAGCGACCAGTGGCTACATATTTAGCATCGCTGGAGGAGCTGTTTCTTGGAAATCCAAGAAACAGACTATTTTGGCTCAGTCTACTATGGAGTCTGAGATGATAGCACTAGCTACAGCTAGTGAAGAGGCAGAATATTTGAGAAATCTGCTAGCTGAGATTCCCTTATGGGAAAAACCGATACCAGCAGTGTTGATACATTGCGATAGTACCGCGGCTATTGCAAAAGTTCAGAACCGTTACTATAACGGTAAGAGACGACAAATACGTCGTAAGCACAGCACTGTTAGAGAACTACTTTCCACAGGTACCGTTAGAGTGGATTACGTACGTAGTGAGGAAAATTTGGCAGATCCTTTGACGAAAGGACTGTCCAGAGAGAAAGTCCATAACTCTTCTAAAAGAATGGGACTATTGCCCTTAGATTGTTGAGTCACGCACAATGGTAACCCGACCTAAATGACTGGAGATCCCAAGAACTAGGTTCAATGGGTAATAACAAGTTGTGTAGTGATATGAGTTGAACATGCTAGTTAATAAACCAAGAAGCATGTATTCCTGAAGTGATTAGAGGATGAGTTAATAGAAACTCTTAATGAGATCTATACTCTATTTGGAGTGGAGTACCTACCTTCAGGAGTGCTCTTGATAGACTCACCTTTGTGAATGTGGAAATGTGGCCGTTTCCTATGGAGTTTGGGCAAAACTTCTAGAGCATTCACTAAACTGGGATAGACGTGCAGGGCCATAAATGCACGGGCTTATCTGATTGCACTATAGAAAAGGTTGTGTGTGGTTTGATGTCAGGAATAGAGTTCAAGACTACGTGTCACTCTAGTAAAAACTGAATCTTACTCACTATGCAAAGGTTCAAGTCCTTGGACACCTTTGTTTATGCACAATCTTATGTTTTTAAGAAACTGCTCGAAAATATTTTTAAAAATTCAAGTGGGGGATTGTTGGAAATGTTTACAAACATTAGGTGAATTATTAAAAATGATTGAATAAGTGTATGAATGGCTCCTATGTTTGAGTAGTCCCACATCATGGGATTATAGGGAAGAGGCAAGGATTTATACTTGTTTCTAAGAAGTCATGTTGGGGCCTTGGGCTCCCAATACATGCATTGTTGTGAGGAGGGAGACCATGCATCATGACCACCACACACGCGCGCGCGACCGACCGACTCGACTCGACCCGACCCGGCCCGGCCCGGTTCGGTTCGGTTCGGGCTTGGGCTTGGGCTTTGTGGTGTAGGCACTTATATTTTTGGACCATAAAACTTAGTTGTTTTCGAACCGTTTTTTTTATGGAAAAATTGTTTTGCGCACCGATATTTATTCTGCAACGGAAAAGTTTTGCAACGGTAAAATAATTAATCCCCCCGAAATTTTAGCAGATCCGATATTTTCTCCCAAAACCTAATTCTCGTTCTATATATACTATTTTATCTGAGACGAGAAAAACCATCGAATTTTATATTCTCTTCTTCTCAGCCGCCATTAAAACTTCTAAGAAATTTCGAGCAGTATTTTTCCCGAAAGTGCAAATCTGCACTGATTTGTTTGTGCAAGCAAATCGGTTACTATTTTAGAGGCTGTTTTATCCTAGAGGCGGCGGCGAAGGAACGAATTGGTTTGCACCTCTGACCAAATCGCCGAATCGTCTTCAAGAAAGCGACCTAGTCCGCGACTCAGCCATTGTTTTCCAACAGTCAGCTTCAGGTTGATCCGAGATTCTTATTATCCGTACTAGTGCATGACCAAGGAACTCCATCATGCCCTCTTCTAACTCATAAGTTTGATATGCCAAAATAGGAATAAATTTTATGGGGCTGAAGGAAAAAAGTACATACATTACATGAAAAATTTGATAACTTAATCATTTCAAATGGTTTTAAAGTTAATGAAAGTGACAAATGCATATATTACAAATCTGAGAATGACATTTGCACTATTATATGCCTTTATGTAGATGACCTACTCATTTTTGGGTCAAATATTCATGCCATAAACTCAGTCAAATCCTTATTAAGTGTCAATTTTGATATGAAAGATCTAGGTGAAGCGAGTGTAATCCTTGGTATTAAGATTACTAGGTCAGAAAAGGGAATTTCTTTGGACCAATCTCATTACATTGAGAAGATACTAAAGAAATATAATTACTTTGACTGTAAACCTGCAAGTACGCCATATGATCACAGTGTAAAGTTATTTAAGAACACTGGTGAAGGTGTAAGACAGTCTGATTATGCGAGCATCATTGGCAGCCTTCGGTATGCCACTGATTGTACTAGACCCGACATTGCCTATGTCGTGGGATTATTGTGCAGGTTTACCAGTAGACCTAGTATAGAGCACTGGCAAGCTATTGAAAGGGTAATGAGATACCTTAAACGAACCATGAACCTTGGATTACATTATGAAAGGTTTCCAGCTGTACTTGAAGGATATTCTGATGCAGACTGGAATACCTTATCTGATGATTCTAAAGCGACCAGTGGCTACATATTTAGCATCGCTGGAGGAGCTGTTTCTTGGAAATCCAAGAAACAGACTATTTTGGCTCAGTCTACTATGGAGTCTGAGATGATAGCACTAGCTACAGCTAGTGAAGAGGCAGAATATTTGAGAAATCTGCTAGCTGAGATTCCCTTATGGGAAAAACCGATACCAGCAGTGTTGATACATTGCGATAGTACCGCGGCTATTGCAAAAGTTCAGAACCGTTACTATAACGGTAAGAGACGACAAATACGTCGTAAGCACAGCACTGTTAGAGAACTACTTTCCACAGGTACCGTTAGAGTGGATTACGTACGTAGTGAGGAAAATTTGGCAGATCCTTTGACGAAAGGACTGTCCAGAGAGAAAGTCCATAACTCTTCTAAAAGAATGGGACTATTGCCCTTAGATTGTTGAGTCACGCACAATGGTAACCCGACCTAAATGACTGGAGATCCCAAGAACTAGGTTCAATGGGTAATAACAAGTTGTGTAGTGATATGAGTTGAACATGCTAGTTAATAAACCAAGAAGCATGTATTCCTGAAGTGATTAGAGGATGAGTTAATAGAAACTCTTAATGAGATCTATACTCTATTTGGAGTGGAGTACCTACCTTCAGGAGTGCTCTTGATAGACTCACCTTTGTGAATGTGGAAATGTGGCCGTTTCCTATGGAGTTTGGGCAAAACTTCTAGAGCATTCACTAAACTGGGATAGACGTGCAGGGCCATAAATGCACGGGCTTATCTGATTGCACTATAGAAAAGGTTGTGTGTGGTTTGATGTCAGGAATAGAGTTCAAGACTACGTGTCACTCTAGTAAAAACTGAATCTTACTCACTATGCAAAGGTTCAAGTCCTTGGACACCTTTGTTTATGCACAATCTTATGTTTTTAAGAAACTGCTCGAAAATATTTTTAAAAATTCAAGTGGGGGATTGTTGGAAATGTTTACAAACATTAGGTGAATTATTAAAAATGATTGAATAAGTGTATGAATGGCTCCTATGTTTGAGTAGTCCCACATCATGGGATTATAGGGAAGAGGCAAGGATTTATACTTGTTTCTAAGAAGTCATGTTGGGGCCTTGGGCTCCCAATACATGCATTGTTGTGAGGAGGGAGACCATGCATCATGACCACCACACACGCGCGCGCGACCGACCGACTCGACTCGACCCGACCCGGCCCGGCCCGGTTCGGTTCGGTTCGGGCTTGGGCTTGGGCTTTGTGGTGTAGGCACTTATATTTTTGGACCATAAAACTTAGTTGTTTTCGAACCGTTTTTTTTATGGAAAAATTGTTTTGCGCACCGATATTTATTCTGCAACGGAAAAGTTTTGCAACGGTAAAATAATTAATCCCCCCGAAATTTTAGCAGATCCGATATTTTCTCCCAAAACCTAATTCTCGTTCTATATATACTATTTTATCTGAGACGAGAAAAACCATCGAATTTTATATTCTCTTCTTCTCAGCCGCCATTAAAACTTCTAAGAAATTTCGAGCAGTATTTTTCCCGAAAGTGCAAATCTGCACTGATTTGTTTGTGCAAGCAAATCGGTTACTATTTTAGAGGCTGTTTTATCCTAGAGGCGGCGGCGAAGGAACGAATTGGTTTGCACCTCTGACCAAATCGCCGAATCGTCTTCAAGAAAGCGACCTAGTCCGCGACTCAGCCATTGTTTTCCAACAGTCAGCTTCAGGTTGATCCGAGATTCTTATTATCCGTACTAGTGCATGACCAAGGAACTCCATCATGCCCTCTTCTAACTCATAAGTTTGATATGCCAAAATAGGAATAAATTTTATGGGGCTGAAGGAAAAAAGTACATACATTACATGAAAAATTTGATAACTTAATCATTTCAAATGGTTTTAAAGTTAATGAAAGTGACAAATGCATATATTACAAATCTGAGAATGACATTTGCACTATTATATGCCTTTATGTAGATGACCTACTCATTTTTGGGTCAAATATTCATGCCATAAACTCAGTCAAATCCTTATTAAGTGTCAATTTTGATATGAAAGATCTAGGTGAAGCGAGTGTAATCCTTGGTATTAAGATTACTAGGTCAGAAAAGGGAATTTCTTTGGACCAATCTCATTACATTGAGAAGATACTAAAGAAATATAATTACTTTGACTGTAAACCTGCAAGTACGCCATATGATCACAGTGTAAAGTTATTTAAGAACACTGGTGAAGGTGTAAGACAGTCTGATTATGCGAGCATCATTGGCAGCCTTCGGTATGCCACTGATTGTACTAGACCCGACATTGCCTATGTCGTGGGATTATTGTGCAGGTTTACCAGTAGACCTAGTATAGAGCACTGGCAAGCTATTGAAAGGGTAATGAGATACCTTAAACGAACCATGAACCTTGGATTACATTATGAAAGGTTTCCAGCTGTACTTGAAGGATATTCTGATGCAGACTGGAATACCTTATCTGATGATTCTAAAGCGACCAGTGGCTACATATTTAGCATCGCTGGAGGAGCTGTTTCTTGGAAATCCAAGAAACAGACTATTTTGGCTCAGTCTACTATGGAGTCTGAGATGATAGCACTAGCTACAGCTAGTGAAGAGGCAGAATATTTGAGAAATCTGCTAGCTGAGATTCCCTTATGGGAAAAACCGATACCAGCAGTGTTGATACATTGCGATAGTACCGCGGCTATTGCAAAAGTTCAGAACCGTTACTATAACGGTAAGAGACGACAAATACGTCGTAAGCACAGCACTGTTAGAGAACTACTTTCCACAGGTACCGTTAGAGTGGATTACGTACGTAGTGAGGAAAATTTGGCAGATCCTTTGACGAAAGGACTGTCCAGAGAGAAAGTCCATAACTCTTCTAAAAGAATGGGACTATTGCCCTTAGATTGTTGAGTCACGCACAATGGTAACCCGACCTAAATGACTGGAGATCCCAAGAACTAGGTTCAATGGGTAATAACAAGTTGTGTAGTGATATGAGTTGAACATGCTAGTTAATAAACCAAGAAGCATGTATTCCTGAAGTGATTAGAGGATGAGTTAATAGAAACTCTTAATGAGATCTATACTCTATTTGGAGTGGAGTACCTACCTTCAGGAGTGCTCTTGATAGACTCACCTTTGTGAATGTGGAAATGTGGCCGTTTCCTATGGAGTTTGGGCAAAACTTCTAGAGCATTCACTAAACTGGGATAGACGTGCAGGGCCATAAATGCACGGGCTTATCTGATTGCACTATAGAAAAGGTTGTGTGTGGTTTGATGTCAGGAATAGAGTTCAAGACTACGTGTCACTCTAGTAAAAACTGAATCTTACTCACTATGCAAAGGTTCAAGTCCTTGGACACCTTTGTTTATGCACAATCTTATGTTTTTAAGAAACTGCTCGAAAATATTTTTAAAAATTCAAGTGGGGGATTGTTGGAAATGTTTACAAACATTAGGTGAATTATTAAAAATGATTGAATAAGTGTATGAATGGCTCCTATGTTTGAGTAGTCCCACATCATGGGATTATAGGGAAGAGGCAAGGATTTATACTTGTTTCTAAGAAGTCATGTTGGGGCCTTGGGCTCCCAATACATGCATTGTTGTGAGGAGGGAGACCATGCATCATGACCACCACACACGCGCGCGCGACCGACCGACTCGACTCGACCCGACCCGGCCCGGCCCGGTTCGGTTCGGTTCGGGCTTGGGCTTGGGCTTTGTGGTGTAGGCACTTATATTTTTGGACCATAAAACTTAGTTGTTTTCGAACCGTTTTTTTTATGGAAAAATTGTTTTGCGCACCGATATTTATTCTGCAACGGAAAAGTTTTGCAACGGTAAAATAATTAATCCCCCCGAAATTTTAGCAGATCCGATATTTTCTCCCAAAACCTAATTCTCGTTCTATATATACTATTTTATCTGAGACGAGAAAAACCATCGAATTTTATATTCTCTTCTTCTCAGCCGCCATTAAAACTTCTAAGAAATTTCGAGCAGTATTTTTCCCGAAAGTGCAAATCTGCACTGATTTGTTTGTGCAAGCAAATCGGTTACTATTTTAGAGGCTGTTTTATCCTAGAGGCGGCGGCGAAGGAACGAATTGGTTTGCACCTCTGACCAAATCGCCGAATCGTCTTCAAGAAAGCGACCTAGTCCGCGACTCAGCCATTGTTTTCCAACAATTTGAAGACGAACTGAAACAATGGCCTCCAACTCAACCATGGACGATTCTGCTCCTCCCTCTGCTTTTCACGGCCCTCTGGTGACTGCTGCTCCTTTCAAGTTCGAAGGTTTGCATTTCAAGCGCTGGCGTCAGAAGATGGAGTTCTTCCTCACGATCAGGAAGGTGGTGGCTGCTCTGACTGCTGAAAAACCGCAGCTACCAGACAAGCCTGACGAGACTGATGCAGCAAAGATGGCATCATGGACTGAACAGTCAAAGCAACTGCAGACCTGGACTGAACAGGATTACTTATGCAAGAATTTCATACTGAATGGACTGAGCGATGATCTGTATGATTATTATAACTCAGATGAAAAGACGGCAAAGGAAATCTGGGAAGCACTAAAGAAGAAATATGACACAGAGGAGGCAGGGGCAAAGAAATACGCTGTAAGTCGCTATCTAAAGTATCAGATGACTGATGATAGATCGGTAGAGATGCAGTCTCATGAGCTTCAGAAAATAGCTCATGAGATCATCTCCGAAGGTATGGTCTTGGACGAACAATTTCAAATTGCTGTTATCATTGACAAATTACCCCCTAGCTGGAAAGATTTTAAGAACACTTTGCGACATAAGACTAAGGAATTTTCCTTAGAAAGCTTGATTACACGCCTCCGTATTGAGGAGGAAGCACGCAAGCAAGACCAGAAAGAAGAGGTGCTGATTGTGAATAACAGCAGTACTAAGAAGACCACTCCCGCTGTTCTGAAACCAAATCAGAAATCTTTTAAGAATCAGAACAGGCGCAACAAACAGAATGGGAATCCGCAAGGAAACCCAAAAGGACAGCAGAAACCAGCCCAAAAGAATGACTCTGGACAGTTGTTTCTTTGTTACAACTGTGGAAAACCAGGGCATATGGCACGAAAGTGCCGGAACAGGCCAAGCTCTGCACCGCAGGCTAACCTGACTGAGGAGCCTCTTACGGCTATGATTACTGAGATTCACCTTGTTGGTGGATCAGAGGGTTGGTGGGTAGACACTGGTGCTTCTCGCCATGTCTGCTATGATCGTGGCATGTTCTCTACATACACGGCTGCTGAAAATCAGAAAGTGCTGTTGGGAGACTCTCACACCACTACAGTTGCGGGGATTGGAAACGTGGAACTCAAGTTCACCTCTGGAAAAATTGTAATTCTGAAAGATGTTATGCACACTCCAGAGATAAGAAAGAATCTGGTCTCTGGCTTCCTCCTTAATAAGGCTGGTTTCACTCAAGTTATTGGGGCTGATTTGTACACTCTTACTTATAAGGGAACTTTTGTGGGAAAGGGTTATGCTTGTGAGGGTATGTTTAAACTGAATGTTGAATCTAATAAAGTGACTTCTTCTGCTTATATGCTTTGTGATTTTAATATTTGGCATTCTAGATTGTGTCATGTTAATAAACGAATAATTCAAAACATGAGCACCCTAGATATGATACCTAAAATGACAGAATCTGAATCTGATAAATGTGAATTCTGTACACAAGCTAAAATCACAAAGAAACCTCACAAATCTGTTGATAGAGTTTCTGAACCCTTAGACTTGATTCATTCTGACATATGTGAACTTGATGGCACTTTAACTAGACATGGACATCGTTATTTTATCACTTTTATTGATGACTGCTCTGATTTCACATATGTATATCTTATGAAAAATAAAAGTGATGCTTTTGACATGTTTAAAACATTCAAAACTGAGGTTGAGAATCAAGCAAATAGAAAAATTAAGAGATTTCGTAGTGATAGAGGAACAGAATATGAATCTAATTCTATTCTGGATTTCTATAAACAACATGGTATAGTACATGAGAGAACTGCACCCTACTCACCTGAAATGAACGGCAAAGCAGAAAGGAAAAATAGGACCTTTACCGAGTTAGTAGTTGCCATATTATTAAATTCTGGTGCAGCAAAACATTGGTGGGGGGATATTTTATTGACTGTATGCTACGTTCTGAATAGAATCCCTAAATCTAAGAATAAAATTTCACCTTATGAAATTTTAAAGAATCATAAACCCAATGTATCATACTTTAGAACTTGGGGTTGTTTAGCATATGTTCGCATTCCAGACCCTAAGAGAATAAAATTGGCAAGTAGAGCATATGAATGTGCATTTATAGGCTATGCTATTAATAGCAAAGCATATAGATTTTATGACCTTAATGCACATAATATAATTGAATCAAATGATGCCGACTTTTATGAAACTAAATTTCCTTTCATATTAAGGAATAGTGGGGGCACTTCAAATATGCCTATTAGAACAGAACTTGATGAAAATTCTGAAGCTGAACCTAGAAGAAGTAAAAGAGCAAGAACCATAAAAGACTTTGGTTCAGATTTTTGTGCTTTTACTATTGAGGAGGATCCTATAAACCTCCAAGAAGCCTTATCTTCTTTAGATACCGATTTCTGGCAAGAGGCTATAAACGATGAGATGGATTCTTTAGAATCCAATAAGACTTGGCACTTAGTAGATTTACCCCCCGGTTGTAAGTCTATAGGCTGTAAATGGGTACTTAAAAAGAAATTAAAACCTGATGGCACTATAGATAAATATAAAGCACGACTAGTAGCTAAAGGTTTTAAACAAAAGGAAAATATAGACTTCTTTGACACTTTTTCACCTGTAACTAGAATAACATCCATTCGGGTATTAATCTCACTTGCTTCCATTCATAATTTACTTATACACCAAATGGATGTTAAAACTGCTTTTTTGAACGGTGAATTAGACGAAGAAATTTATATGGACCAGCCTGAAGGATTTGTAGTACATGGTCAAGAACATAAAGTATGTAAATTGGATAAATCATTATATGGTTTAAAACAAGCACCTAAACAATGGCATGAAAAATTTGATAACTTAATCATTTCAAATGGTTTTAAAGTTAATGAAAGTGACAAATGCATATATTACAAATCTGAGAATGACATTTGCACTATTATATGCCTTTATGTAGATGACCTACTCATTTTTGGGTCAAATATTCATGCCATAAACTCAGTCAAATCCTTATTAAGTGTCAATTTTGATATGAAAGATCTAGGTGAAGCGAGTGTAATCCTTGGTATTAAGATTACTAGGTCAGAAAAGGGAATTTCTTTGGACCAATCTCATTACATTGAGAAGATACTAAAGAAATATAATTACTTTGACTGTAAACCTGCAAGTACGCCATATGATCACAGTGTAAAGTTATTTAAGAACACTGGTGAAGGTGTAAGACAGTCTGATTATGCGAGCATCATTGGCAGCCTTCGGTATGCCACTGATTGTACTAGACCCGACATTGCCTATGTCGTGGGATTATTGTGCAGGTTTACCAGTAGACCTAGTATAGAGCACTGGCAAGCTATTGAAAGGGTAATGAGATACCTTAAACGAACCATGAACCTTGGATTACATTATGAAAGGTTTCCAGCTGTACTTGAAGGATATTCTGATGCAGACTGGAATACCTTATCTGATGATTCTAAAGCGACCAGTGGCTACATATTTAGCATCGCTGGAGGAGCTGTTTCTTGGAAATCCAAGAAACAGACTATTTTGGCTCAGTCTACTATGGAGTCTGAGATGATAGCACTAGCTACAGCTAGTGAAGAGGCAGAATATTTGAGAAATCTGCTAGCTGAGATTCCCTTATGGGAAAAACCGATACCAGCAGTGTTGATACATTGCGATAGTACCGCGGCTATTGCAAAAGTTCAGAACCGTTACTATAACGGTAAGAGACGACAAATACGTCGTAAGCACAGCACTGTTAGAGAACTACTTTCCACAGGTACCGTTAGAGTGGATTACGTACGTAGTGAGGAAAATTTGGCAGATCCTTTGACGAAAGGACTGTCCAGAGAGAAAGTCCATAACTCTTCTAAAAGAATGGGACTATTGCCCTTAGATTGTTGAGTCACGCACAATGGTAACCCGACCTAAATGACTGGAGATCCCAAGAACTAGGTTCAATGGGTAATAACAAGTTGTGTAGTGATATGAGTTGAACATGCTAGTTAATAAACCAAGAAGCATGTATTCCTGAAGTGATTAGAGGATGAGTTAATAGAAACTCTTAATGAGATCTATACTCTATTTGGAGTGGAGTACCTACCTTCAGGAGTGCTCTTGATAGACTCACCTTTGTGAATGTGGAAATGTGGCCGTTTCCTATGGAGTTTGGGCAAAACTTCTAGAGCATTCACTAAACTGGGATAGACGTGCAGGGCCATAAATGCACGGGCTTATCTGATTGCACTATAGAAAAGGTTGTGTGTGGTTTGATGTCAGGAATAGAGTTCAAGACTACGTGTCACTCTAGTAAAAACTGAATCTTACTCACTATGCAAAGGTTCAAGTCCTTGGACACCTTTGTTTATGCACAATCTTATGTTTTTAAGAAACTGCTCGAAAATATTTTTAAAAATTCAAGTGGGGGATTGTTGGAAATGTTTACAAACATTAGGTGAATTATTAAAAATGATTGAATAAGTGTATGAATGGCTCCTATGTTTGAGTAGTCCCACATCATGGGATTATAGGGAAGAGGCAAGGATTTATACTTGTTTCTAAGAAGTCATGTTGGGGCCTTGGGCTCCCAATACATGCATTGTTGTGAGGAGGGAGACCATGCATCATGACCACCACACACGCGCGCGCGACCGACCGACTCGACTCGACCCGACCCGGCCCGGCCCGGTTCGGTTCGGTTCGGGCTTGGGCTTGGGCTTTGTGGTGTAGGCACTTATATTTTTGGACCATAAAACTTAGTTGTTTTCGAACCGTTTTTTTTATGGAAAAATTGTTTTGCGCACCGATATTTATTCTGCAACGGAAAAGTTTTGCAACGGTAAAATAATTAATCCCCCCGAAATTTTAGCAGATCCGATATTTTCTCCCAAAACCTAATTCTCGTTCTATATATACTATTTTATCTGAGACGAGAAAAACCATCGAATTTTATATTCTCTTCTTCTCAGCCGCCATTAAAACTTCTAAGAAATTTCGAGCAGTATTTTTCCCGAAAGTGCAAATCTGCACTGATTTGTTTGTGCAAGCAAATCGGTTACTATTTTAGAGGCTGTTTTATCCTAGAGGCGGCGGCGAAGGAACGAATTGGTTTGCACCTCTGACCAAATCGCCGAATCGTCTTCAAGAAAGCGACCTAGTCCGCGACTCAGCCATTGTTTTCCAACAATTTGAAGACGAACTGAAACAATGGCCTCCAACTCAACCATGGACGATTCTGCTCCTCCCTCTGCTTTTCACGGCCCTCTGGTGACTGCTGCTCCTTTCAAGTTCGAAGGTTTGCATTTCAAGCGCTGGCGTCAGAAGATGGAGTTCTTCCTCACGATCAGGAAGGTGGTGGCTGCTCTGACTGCTGAAAAACCGCAGCTACCAGACAAGCCTGACGAGACTGATGCAGCAAAGATGGCATCATGGACTGAACAGTCAAAGCAACTGCAGACCTGGACTGAACAGGATTACTTATGCAAGAATTTCATACTGAATGGACTGAGCGATGATCTGTATGATTATTATAACTCAGATGAAAAGACGGCAAAGGAAATCTGGGAAGCACTAAAGAAGAAATATGACACAGAGGAGGCAGGGGCAAAGAAATACGCTGTAAGTCGCTATCTAAAGTATCAGATGACTGATGATAGATCGGTAGAGATGCAGTCTCATGAGCTTCAGAAAATAGCTCATGAGATCATCTCCGAAGGTATGGTCTTGGACGAACAATTTCAAATTGCTGTTATCATTGACAAATTACCCCCTAGCTGGAAAGATTTTAAGAACACTTTGCGACATAAGACTAAGGAATTTTCCTTAGAAAGCTTGATTACACGCCTCCGTATTGAGGAGGAAGCACGCAAGCAAGACCAGAAAGAAGAGGTGCTGATTGTGAATAACAGCAGTACTAAGAAGACCACTCCCGCTGTTCTGAAACCAAATCAGAAATCTTTTAAGAATCAGAACAGGCGCAACAAACAGAATGGGAATCCGCAAGGAAACCCAAAAGGACAGCAGAAACCAGCCCAAAAGAATGACTCTGGACAGTTGTTTCTTTGTTACAACTGTGGAAAACCAGGGCATATGGCACGAAAGTGCCGGAACAGGCCAAGCTCTGCACCGCAGGCTAACCTGACTGAGGAGCCTCTTACGGCTATGATTACTGAGATTCACCTTGTTGGTGGATCAGAGGGTTGGTGGGTAGACACTGGTGCTTCTCGCCATGTCTGCTATGATCGTGGCATGTTCTCTACATACACGGCTGCTGAAAATCAGAAAGTGCTGTTGGGAGACTCTCACACCACTACAGTTGCGGGGATTGGAAACGTGGAACTCAAGTTCACCTCTGGAAAAATTGTAATTCTGAAAGATGTTATGCACACTCCAGAGATAAGAAAGAATCTGGTCTCTGGCTTCCTCCTTAATAAGGCTGGTTTCACTCAAGTTATTGGGGCTGATTTGTACACTCTTACTTATAAGGGAACTTTTGTGGGAAAGGGTTATGCTTGTGAGGGTATGTTTAAACTGAATGTTGAATCTAATAAAGTGACTTCTTCTGCTTATATGCTTTGTGATTTTAATATTTGGCATTCTAGATTGTGTCATGTTAATAAACGAATAATTCAAAACATGAGCACCCTAGATATGATACCTAAAATGACAGAATCTGAATCTGATAAATGTGAATTCTGTACACAAGCTAAAATCACAAAGAAACCTCACAAATCTGTTGATAGAGTTTCTGAACCCTTAGACTTGATTCATTCTGACATATGTGAACTTGATGGCACTTTAACTAGACATGGACATCGTTATTTTATCACTTTTATTGATGACTGCTCTGATTTCACATATGTATATCTTATGAAAAATAAAAGTGATGCTTTTGACATGTTTAAAACATTCAAAACTGAGGTTGAGAATCAAGCAAATAGAAAAATTAAGAGATTTCGTAGTGATAGAGGAACAGAATATGAATCTAATTCTATTCTGGATTTCTATAAACAACATGGTATAGTACATGAGAGAACTGCACCCTACTCACCTGAAATGAACGGCAAAGCAGAAAGGAAAAATAGGACCTTTACCGAGTTAGTAGTTGCCATATTATTAAATTCTGGTGCAGCAAAACATTGGTGGGGGGATATTTTATTGACTGTATGCTACGTTCTGAATAGAATCCCTAAATCTAAGAATAAAATTTCACCTTATGAAATTTTAAAGAATCATAAACCCAATGTATCATACTTTAGAACTTGGGGTTGTTTAGCATATGTTCGCATTCCAGACCCTAAGAGAATAAAATTGGCAAGTAGAGCATATGAATGTGCATTTATAGGCTATGCTATTAATAGCAAAGCATATAGATTTTATGACCTTAATGCACATAATATAATTGAATCAAATGATGCCGACTTTTATGAAACTAAATTTCCTTTCATATTAAGGAATAGTGGGGGCACTTCAAATATGCCTATTAGAACAGAACTTGATGAAAATTCTGAAGCTGAACCTAGAAGAAGTAAAAGAGCAAGAACCATAAAAGACTTTGGTTCAGATTTTTGTGCTTTTACTATTGAGGAGGATCCTATAAACCTCCAAGAAGCCTTATCTTCTTTAGATACCGATTTCTGGCAAGAGGCTATAAACGATGAGATGGATTCTTTAGAATCCAATAAGACTTGGCACTTAGTAGATTTACCCCCCGGTTGTAAGTCTATAGGCTGTAAATGGGTACTTAAAAAGAAATTAAAACCTGATGGCACTATAGATAAATATAAAGCACGACTAGTAGCTAAAGGTTTTAAACAAAAGGAAAATATAGACTTCTTTGACACTTTTTCACCTGTAACTAGAATAACATCCATTCGGGTATTAATCTCACTTGCTTCCATTCATAATTTACTTATACACCAAATGGATGTTAAAACTGCTTTTTTGAACGGTGAATTAGACGAAGAAATTTATATGGACCAGCCTGAAGGATTTGTAGTACATGGTCAAGAACATAAAGTATGTAAATTGGATAAATCATTATATGGTTTAAAACAAGCACCTAAACAATGGCATGAAAAATTTGATAACTTAATCATTTCAAATGGTTTTAAAGTTAATGAAAGTGACAAATGCATATATTACAAATCTGAGAATGACATTTGCACTATTATATGCCTTTATGTAGATGACCTACTCATTTTTGGGTCAAATATTCATGCCATAAACTCAGTCAAATCCTTATTAAGTGTCAATTTTGATATGAAAGATCTAGGTGAAGCGAGTGTAATCCTTGGTATTAAGATTACTAGGTCAGAAAAGGGAATTTCTTTGGACCAATCTCATTACATTGAGAAGATACTAAAGAAATATAATTACTTTGACTGTAAACCTGCAAGTACGCCATATGATCACAGTGTAAAGTTATTTAAGAACACTGGTGAAGGTGTAAGACAGTCTGATTATGCGAGCATCATTGGCAGCCTTCGGTATGCCACTGATTGTACTAGACCCGACATTGCCTATGTCGTGGGATTATTGTGCAGGTTTACCAGTAGACCTAGTATAGAGCACTGGCAAGCTATTGAAAGGGTAATGAGATACCTTAAACGAACCATGAACCTTGGATTACATTATGAAAGGTTTCCAGCTGTACTTGAAGGATATTCTGATGCAGACTGGAATACCTTATCTGATGATTCTAAAGCGACCAGTGGCTACATATTTAGCATCGCTGGAGGAGCTGTTTCTTGGAAATCCAAGAAACAGACTATTTTGGCTCAGTCTACTATGGAGTCTGAGATGATAGCACTAGCTACAGCTAGTGAAGAGGCAGAATATTTGAGAAATCTGCTAGCTGAGATTCCCTTATGGGAAAAACCGATACCAGCAGTGTTGATACATTGCGATAGTACCGCGGCTATTGCAAAAGTTCAGAACCGTTACTATAACGGTAAGAGACGACAAATACGTCGTAAGCACAGCACTGTTAGAGAACTACTTTCCACAGGTACCGTTAGAGTGGATTACGTACGTAGTGAGGAAAATTTGGCAGATCCTTTGACGAAAGGACTGTCCAGAGAGAAAGTCCATAACTCTTCTAAAAGAATGGGACTATTGCCCTTAGATTGTTGAGTCACGCACAATGGTAACCCGACCTAAATGACTGGAGATCCCAAGAACTAGGTTCAATGGGTAATAACAAGTTGTGTAGTGATATGAGTTGAACATGCTAGTTAATAAACCAAGAAGCATGTATTCCTGAAGTGATTAGAGGATGAGTTAATAGAAACTCTTAATGAGATCTATACTCTATTTGGAGTGGAGTACCTACCTTCAGGAGTGCTCTTGATAGACTCACCTTTGTGAATGTGGAAATGTGGCCGTTTCCTATGGAGTTTGGGCAAAACTTCTAGAGCATTCACTAAACTGGGATAGACGTGCAGGGCCATAAATGCACGGGCTTATCTGATTGCACTATAGAAAAGGTTGTGTGTGGTTTGATGTCAGGAATAGAGTTCAAGACTACGTGTCACTCTAGTAAAAACTGAATCTTACTCACTATGCAAAGGTTCAAGTCCTTGGACACCTTTGTTTATGCACAATCTTATGTTTTTAAGAAACTGCTCGAAAATATTTTTAAAAATTCAAGTGGGGGATTGTTGGAAATGTTTACAAACATTAGGTGAATTATTAAAAATGATTGAATAAGTGTATGAATGGCTCCTATGTTTGAGTAGTCCCACATCATGGGATTATAGGGAAGAGGCAAGGATTTATACTTGTTTCTAAGAAGTCATGTTGGGGCCTTGGGCTCCCAATACATGCATTGTTGTGAGGAGGGAGACCATGCATCATGACCACCACACACGCGCGCGCGACCGACCGACTCGACTCGACCCGACCCGGCCCGGCCCGGTTCGGTTCGGTTCGGGCTTGGGCTTGGGCTTTGTGGTGTAGGCACTTATATTTTTGGACCATAAAACTTAGTTGTTTTCGAACCGTTTTTTTTATGGAAAAATTGTTTTGCGCACCGATATTTATTCTGCAACGGAAAAGTTTTGCAACGGTAAAATAATTAATCCCCCCGAAATTTTAGCAGATCCGATATTTTCTCCCAAAACCTAATTCTCGTTCTATATATACTATTTTATCTGAGACGAGAAAAACCATCGAATTTTATATTCTCTTCTTCTCAGCCGCCATTAAAACTTCTAAGAAATTTCGAGCAGTATTTTTCCCGAAAGTGCAAATCTGCACTGATTTGTTTGTGCAAGCAAATCGGTTACTATTTTAGAGGCTGTTTTATCCTAGAGGCGGCGGCGAAGGAACGAATTGGTTTGCACCTCTGACCAAATCGCCGAATCGTCTTCAAGAAAGCGACCTAGTCCGCGACTCAGCCATTGTTTTCCAACAATTTGAAGACGAACTGAAACAATGGCCTCCAACTCAACCATGGACGATTCTGCTCCTCCCTCTGCTTTTCACGGCCCTCTGGTGACTGCTGCTCCTTTCAAGTTCGAAGGTTTGCATTTCAAGCGCTGGCGTCAGAAGATGGAGTTCTTCCTCACGATCAGGAAGGTGGTGGCTGCTCTGACTGCTGAAAAACCGCAGCTACCAGACAAGCCTGACGAGACTGATGCAGCAAAGATGGCATCATGGACTGAACAGTCAAAGCAACTGCAGACCTGGACTGAACAGGATTACTTATGCAAGAATTTCATACTGAATGGACTGAGCGATGATCTGTATGATTATTATAACTCAGATGAAAAGACGGCAAAGGAAATCTGGGAAGCACTAAAGAAGAAATATGACACAGAGGAGGCAGGGGCAAAGAAATACGCTGTAAGTCGCTATCTAAAGTATCAGATGACTGATGATAGATCGGTAGAGATGCAGTCTCATGAGCTTCAGAAAATAGCTCATGAGATCATCTCCGAAGGTATGGTCTTGGACGAACAATTTCAAATTGCTGTTATCATTGACAAATTACCCCCTAGCTGGAAAGATTTTAAGAACACTTTGCGACATAAGACTAAGGAATTTTCCTTAGAAAGCTTGATTACACGCCTCCGTATTGAGGAGGAAGCACGCAAGCAAGACCAGAAAGAAGAGGTGCTGATTGTGAATAACAGCAGTACTAAGAAGACCACTCCCGCTGTTCTGAAACCAAATCAGAAATCTTTTAAGAATCAGAACAGGCGCAACAAACAGAATGGGAATCCGCAAGGAAACCCAAAAGGACAGCAGAAACCAGCCCAAAAGAATGACTCTGGACAGTTGTTTCTTTGTTACAACTGTGGAAAACCAGGGCATATGGCACGAAAGTGCCGGAACAGGCCAAGCTCTGCACCGCAGGCTAACCTGACTGAGGAGCCTCTTACGGCTATGATTACTGAGATTCACCTTGTTGGTGGATCAGAGGGTTGGTGGGTAGACACTGGTGCTTCTCGCCATGTCTGCTATGATCGTGGCATGTTCTCTACATACACGGCTGCTGAAAATCAGAAAGTGCTGTTGGGAGACTCTCACACCACTACAGTTGCGGGGATTGGAAACGTGGAACTCAAGTTCACCTCTGGAAAAATTGTAATTCTGAAAGATGTTATGCACACTCCAGAGATAAGAAAGAATCTGGTCTCTGGCTTCCTCCTTAATAAGGCTGGTTTCACTCAAGTTATTGGGGCTGATTTGTACACTCTTACTTATAAGGGAACTTTTGTGGGAAAGGGTTATGCTTGTGAGGGTATGTTTAAACTGAATGTTGAATCTAATAAAGTGACTTCTTCTGCTTATATGCTTTGTGATTTTAATATTTGGCATTCTAGATTGTGTCATGTTAATAAACGAATAATTCAAAACATGAGCACCCTAGATATGATACCTAAAATGACAGAATCTGAATCTGATAAATGTGAATTCTGTACACAAGCTAAAATCACAAAGAAACCTCACAAATCTGTTGATAGAGTTTCTGAACCCTTAGACTTGATTCATTCTGACATATGTGAACTTGATGGCACTTTAACTAGACATGGACATCGTTATTTTATCACTTTTATTGATGACTGCTCTGATTTCACATATGTATATCTTATGAAAAATAAAAGTGATGCTTTTGACATGTTTAAAACATTCAAAACTGAGGTTGAGAATCAAGCAAATAGAAAAATTAAGAGATTTCGTAGTGATAGAGGAACAGAATATGAATCTAATTCTATTCTGGATTTCTATAAACAACATGGTATAGTACATGAGAGAACTGCACCCTACTCACCTGAAATGAACGGCAAAGCAGAAAGGAAAAATAGGACCTTTACCGAGTTAGTAGTTGCCATATTATTAAATTCTGGTGCAGCAAAACATTGGTGGGGGGATATTTTATTGACTGTATGCTACGTTCTGAATAGAATCCCTAAATCTAAGAATAAAATTTCACCTTATGAAATTTTAAAGAATCATAAACCCAATGTATCATACTTTAGAACTTGGGGTTGTTTAGCATATGTTCGCATTCCAGACCCTAAGAGAATAAAATTGGCAAGTAGAGCATATGAATGTGCATTTATAGGCTATGCTATTAATAGCAAAGCATATAGATTTTATGACCTTAATGCACATAATATAATTGAATCAAATGATGCCGACTTTTATGAAACTAAATTTCCTTTCATATTAAGGAATAGTGGGGGCACTTCAAATATGCCTATTAGAACAGAACTTGATGAAAATTCTGAAGCTGAACCTAGAAGAAGTAAAAGAGCAAGAACCATAAAAGACTTTGGTTCAGATTTTTGTGCTTTTACTATTGAGGAGGATCCTATAAACCTCCAAGAAGCCTTATCTTCTTTAGATACCGATTTCTGGCAAGAGGCTATAAACGATGAGATGGATTCTTTAGAATCCAATAAGACTTGGCACTTAGTAGATTTACCCCCCGGTTGTAAGTCTATAGGCTGTAAATGGGTACTTAAAAAGAAATTAAAACCTGATGGCACTATAGATAAATATAAAGCACGACTAGTAGCTAAAGGTTTTAAACAAAAGGAAAATATAGACTTCTTTGACACTTTTTCACCTGTAACTAGAATAACATCCATTCGGGTATTAATCTCACTTGCTTCCATTCATAATTTACTTATACACCAAATGGATGTTAAAACTGCTTTTTTGAACGGTGAATTAGACGAAGAAATTTATATGGACCAGCCTGAAGGATTTGTAGTACATGGTCAAGAACATAAAGTATGTAAATTGGATAAATCATTATATGGTTTAAAACAAGCACCTAAACAATGGCATGAAAAATTTGATAACTTAATCATTTCAAATGGTTTTAAAGTTAATGAAAGTGACAAATGCATATATTACAAATCTGAGAATGACATTTGCACTATTATATGCCTTTATGTAGATGACCTACTCATTTTTGGGTCAAATATTCATGCCATAAACTCAGTCAAATCCTTATTAAGTGTCAATTTTGATATGAAAGATCTAGGTGAAGCGAGTGTAATCCTTGGTATTAAGATTACTAGGTCAGAAAAGGGAATTTCTTTGGACCAATCTCATTACATTGAGAAGATACTAAAGAAATATAATTACTTTGACTGTAAACCTGCAAGTACGCCATATGATCACAGTGTAAAGTTATTTAAGAACACTGGTGAAGGTGTAAGACAGTCTGATTATGCGAGCATCATTGGCAGCCTTCGGTATGCCACTGATTGTACTAGACCCGACATTGCCTATGTCGTGGGATTATTGTGCAGGTTTACCAGTAGACCTAGTATAGAGCACTGGCAAGCTATTGAAAGGGTAATGAGATACCTTAAACGAACCATGAACCTTGGATTACATTATGAAAGGTTTCCAGCTGTACTTGAAGGATATTCTGATGCAGACTGGAATACCTTATCTGATGATTCTAAAGCGACCAGTGGCTACATATTTAGCATCGCTGGAGGAGCTGTTTCTTGGAAATCCAAGAAACAGACTATTTTGGCTCAGTCTACTATGGAGTCTGAGATGATAGCACTAGCTACAGCTAGTGAAGAGGCAGAATATTTGAGAAATCTGCTAGCTGAGATTCCCTTATGGGAAAAACCGATACCAGCAGTGTTGATACATTGCGATAGTACCGCGGCTATTGCAAAAGTTCAGAACCGTTACTATAACGGTAAGAGACGACAAATACGTCGTAAGCACAGCACTGTTAGAGAACTACTTTCCACAGGTACCGTTAGAGTGGATTACGTACGTAGTGAGGAAAATTTGGCAGATCCTTTGACGAAAGGACTGTCCAGAGAGAAAGTCCATAACTCTTCTAAAAGAATGGGACTATTGCCCTTAGATTGTTGAGTCACGCACAATGGTAACCCGACCTAAATGACTGGAGATCCCAAGAACTAGGTTCAATGGGTAATAACAAGTTGTGTAGTGATATGAGTTGAACATGCTAGTTAATAAACCAAGAAGCATGTATTCCTGAAGTGATTAGAGGATGAGTTAATAGAAACTCTTAATGAGATCTATACTCTATTTGGAGTGGAGTACCTACCTTCAGGAGTGCTCTTGATAGACTCACCTTTGTGAATGTGGAAATGTGGCCGTTTCCTATGGAGTTTGGGCAAAACTTCTAGAGCATTCACTAAACTGGGATAGACGTGCAGGGCCATAAATGCACGGGCTTATCTGATTGCACTATAGAAAAGGTTGTGTGTGGTTTGATGTCAGGAATAGAGTTCAAGACTACGTGTCACTCTAGTAAAAACTGAATCTTACTCACTATGCAAAGGTTCAAGTCCTTGGACACCTTTGTTTATGCACAATCTTATGTTTTTAAGAAACTGCTCGAAAATATTTTTAAAAATTCAAGTGGGGGATTGTTGGAAATGTTTACAAACATTAGGTGAATTATTAAAAATGATTGAATAAGTGTATGAATGGCTCCTATGTTTGAGTAGTCCCACATCATGGGATTATAGGGAAGAGGCAAGGATTTATACTTGTTTCTAAGAAGTCATGTTGGGGCCTTGGGCTCCCAATACATGCATTGTTGTGAGGAGGGAGACCATGCATCATGACCACCACACACGCGCGCGCGACCGACCGACTCGACTCGACCCGACCCGGCCCGGCCCGGTTCGGTTCGGTTCGGGCTTGGGCTTGGGCTTTGTGGTGTAGGCACTTATATTTTTGGACCATAAAACTTAGTTGTTTTCGAACCGTTTTTTTTATGGAAAAATTGTTTTGCGCACCGATATTTATTCTGCAACGGAAAAGTTTTGCAACGGTAAAATAATTAATCCCCCCGAAATTTTAGCAGATCCGATATTTTCTCCCAAAACCTAATTCTCGTTCTATATATACTATTTTATCTGAGACGAGAAAAACCATCGAATTTTATATTCTCTTCTTCTCAGCCGCCATTAAAACTTCTAAGAAATTTCGAGCAGTATTTTTCCCGAAAGTGCAAATCTGCACTGATTTGTTTGTGCAAGCAAATCGGTTACTATTTTAGAGGCTGTTTTATCCTAGAGGCGGCGGCGAAGGAACGAATTGGTTTGCACCTCTGACCAAATCGCCGAATCGTCTTCAAGAAAGCGACCTAGTCCGCGACTCAGCCATTGTTTTCCAACAATTTGAAGACGAACTGAAACAATGGCCTCCAACTCAACCATGGACGATTCTGCTCCTCCCTCTGCTTTTCACGGCCCTCTGGTGACTGCTGCTCCTTTCAAGTTCGAAGGTTTGCATTTCAAGCGCTGGCGTCAGAAGATGGAGTTCTTCCTCACGATCAGGAAGGTGGTGGCTGCTCTGACTGCTGAAAAACCGCAGCTACCAGACAAGCCTGACGAGACTGATGCAGCAAAGATGGCATCATGGACTGAACAGTCAAAGCAACTGCAGACCTGGACTGAACAGGATTACTTATGCAAGAATTTCATACTGAATGGACTGAGCGATGATCTGTATGATTATTATAACTCAGATGAAAAGACGGCAAAGGAAATCTGGGAAGCACTAAAGAAGAAATATGACACAGAGGAGGCAGGGGCAAAGAAATACGCTGTAAGTCGCTATCTAAAGTATCAGATGACTGATGATAGATCGGTAGAGATGCAGTCTCATGAGCTTCAGAAAATAGCTCATGAGATCATCTCCGAAGGTATGGTCTTGGACGAACAATTTCAAATTGCTGTTATCATTGACAAATTACCCCCTAGCTGGAAAGATTTTAAGAACACTTTGCGACATAAGACTAAGGAATTTTCCTTAGAAAGCTTGATTACACGCCTCCGTATTGAGGAGGAAGCACGCAAGCAAGACCAGAAAGAAGAGGTGCTGATTGTGAATAACAGCAGTACTAAGAAGACCACTCCCGCTGTTCTGAAACCAAATCAGAAATCTTTTAAGAATCAGAACAGGCGCAACAAACAGAATGGGAATCCGCAAGGAAACCCAAAAGGACAGCAGAAACCAGCCCAAAAGAATGACTCTGGACAGTTGTTTCTTTGTTACAACTGTGGAAAACCAGGGCATATGGCACGAAAGTGCCGGAACAGGCCAAGCTCTGCACCGCAGGCTAACCTGACTGAGGAGCCTCTTACGGCTATGATTACTGAGATTCACCTTGTTGGTGGATCAGAGGGTTGGTGGGTAGACACTGGTGCTTCTCGCCATGTCTGCTATGATCGTGGCATGTTCTCTACATACACGGCTGCTGAAAATCAGAAAGTGCTGTTGGGAGACTCTCACACCACTACAGTTGCGGGGATTGGAAACGTGGAACTCAAGTTCACCTCTGGAAAAATTGTAATTCTGAAAGATGTTATGCACACTCCAGAGATAAGAAAGAATCTGGTCTCTGGCTTCCTCCTTAATAAGGCTGGTTTCACTCAAGTTATTGGGGCTGATTTGTACACTCTTACTTATAAGGGAACTTTTGTGGGAAAGGGTTATGCTTGTGAGGGTATGTTTAAACTGAATGTTGAATCTAATAAAGTGACTTCTTCTGCTTATATGCTTTGTGATTTTAATATTTGGCATTCTAGATTGTGTCATGTTAATAAACGAATAATTCAAAACATGAGCACCCTAGATATGATACCTAAAATGACAGAATCTGAATCTGATAAATGTGAATTCTGTACACAAGCTAAAATCACAAAGAAACCTCACAAATCTGTTGATAGAGTTTCTGAACCCTTAGACTTGATTCATTCTGACATATGTGAACTTGATGGCACTTTAACTAGACATGGACATCGTTATTTTATCACTTTTATTGATGACTGCTCTGATTTCACATATGTATATCTTATGAAAAATAAAAGTGATGCTTTTGACATGTTTAAAACATTCAAAACTGAGGTTGAGAATCAAGCAAATAGAAAAATTAAGAGATTTCGTAGTGATAGAGGAACAGAATATGAATCTAATTCTATTCTGGATTTCTATAAACAACATGGTATAGTACATGAGAGAACTGCACCCTACTCACCTGAAATGAACGGCAAAGCAGAAAGGAAAAATAGGACCTTTACCGAGTTAGTAGTTGCCATATTATTAAATTCTGGTGCAGCAAAACATTGGTGGGGGGATATTTTATTGACTGTATGCTACGTTCTGAATAGAATCCCTAAATCTAAGAATAAAATTTCACCTTATGAAATTTTAAAGAATCATAAACCCAATGTATCATACTTTAGAACTTGGGGTTGTTTAGCATATGTTCGCATTCCAGACCCTAAGAGAATAAAATTGGCAAGTAGAGCATATGAATGTGCATTTATAGGCTATGCTATTAATAGCAAAGCATATAGATTTTATGACCTTAATGCACATAATATAATTGAATCAAATGATGCCGACTTTTATGAAACTAAATTTCCTTTCATATTAAGGAATAGTGGGGGCACTTCAAATATGCCTATTAGAACAGAACTTGATGAAAATTCTGAAGCTGAACCTAGAAGAAGTAAAAGAGCAAGAACCATAAAAGACTTTGGTTCAGATTTTTGTGCTTTTACTATTGAGGAGGATCCTATAAACCTCCAAGAAGCCTTATCTTCTTTAGATACCGATTTCTGGCAAGAGGCTATAAACGATGAGATGGATTCTTTAGAATCCAATAAGACTTGGCACTTAGTAGATTTACCCCCCGGTTGTAAGTCTATAGGCTGTAAATGGGTACTTAAAAAGAAATTAAAACCTGATGGCACTATAGATAAATATAAAGCACGACTAGTAGCTAAAGGTTTTAAACAAAAGGAAAATATAGACTTCTTTGACACTTTTTCACCTGTAACTAGAATAACATCCATTCGGGTATTAATCTCACTTGCTTCCATTCATAATTTACTTATACACCAAATGGATGTTAAAACTGCTTTTTTGAACGGTGAATTAGACGAAGAAATTTATATGGACCAGCCTGAAGGATTTGTAGTACATGGTCAAGAACATAAAGTATGTAAATTGGATAAATCATTATATGGTTTAAAACAAGCACCTAAACAATGGCATGAAAAATTTGATAACTTAATCATTTCAAATGGTTTTAAAGTTAATGAAAGTGACAAATGCATATATTACAAATCTGAGAATGACATTTGCACTATTATATGCCTTTATGTAGATGACCTACTCATTTTTGGGTCAAATATTCATGCCATAAACTCAGTCAAATCCTTATTAAGTGTCAATTTTGATATGAAAGATCTAGGTGAAGCGAGTGTAATCCTTGGTATTAAGATTACTAGGTCAGAAAAGGGAATTTCTTTGGACCAATCTCATTACATTGAGAAGATACTAAAGAAATATAATTACTTTGACTGTAAACCTGCAAGTACGCCATATGATCACAGTGTAAAGTTATTTAAGAACACTGGTGAAGGTGTAAGACAGTCTGATTATGCGAGCATCATTGGCAGCCTTCGGTATGCCACTGATTGTACTAGACCCGACATTGCCTATGTCGTGGGATTATTGTGCAGGTTTACCAGTAGACCTAGTATAGAGCACTGGCAAGCTATTGAAAGGGTAATGAGATACCTTAAACGAACCATGAACCTTGGATTACATTATGAAAGGTTTCCAGCTGTACTTGAAGGATATTCTGATGCAGACTGGAATACCTTATCTGATGATTCTAAAGCGACCAGTGGCTACATATTTAGCATCGCTGGAGGAGCTGTTTCTTGGAAATCCAAGAAACAGACTATTTTGGCTCAGTCTACTATGGAGTCTGAGATGATAGCACTAGCTACAGCTAGTGAAGAGGCAGAATATTTGAGAAATCTGCTAGCTGAGATTCCCTTATGGGAAAAACCGATACCAGCAGTGTTGATACATTGCGATAGTACCGCGGCTATTGCAAAAGTTCAGAACCGTTACTATAACGGTAAGAGACGACAAATACGTCGTAAGCACAGCACTGTTAGAGAACTACTTTCCACAGGTACCGTTAGAGTGGATTACGTACGTAGTGAGGAAAATTTGGCAGATCCTTTGACGAAAGGACTGTCCAGAGAGAAAGTCCATAACTCTTCTAAAAGAATGGGACTATTGCCCTTAGATTGTTGAGTCACGCACAATGGTAACCCGACCTAAATGACTGGAGATCCCAAGAACTAGGTTCAATGGGTAATAACAAGTTGTGTAGTGATATGAGTTGAA
Organism: Allium sativum; assembly: GCA_030737875.1. Taxonomy (NCBI): domain Eukaryota; kingdom Viridiplantae; phylum Streptophyta; class Magnoliopsida; order Asparagales; family Amaryllidaceae; genus Allium; species Allium sativum. The sequence continues at coordinate 900,642,896 of CM060915.1, read as the reverse complement.
CATGCTAGTTAATAAACCAAGAAGCATGTATTCCTGAAGTGATTAGAGGATGAGTTAATAGAAACTCTTAATGAGATCTATACTCTATTTGGAGTGGAGTACCTACCTTCAGGAGTGCTCTTGATAGACTCACCTTTGTGAATGTGGAAATGTGGCCGTTTCCTATGGAGTTTGGGCAAAACTTCTAGAGCATTCACTAAACTGGGATAGACGTGCAGGGCCATAAATGCACGGGCTTATCTGATTGCACTATAGAAAAGGTTGTGTGTGGTTTGATGTCAGGAATAGAGTTCAAGACTACGTGTCACTCTAGTAAAAACTGAATCTTACTCACTATGCAAAGGTTCAAGTCCTTGGACACCTTTGTTTATGCACAATCTTATGTTTTTAAGAAACTGCTCGAAAATATTTTTAAAAATTCAAGTGGGGGATTGTTGGAAATGTTTACAAACATTAGGTGAATTATTAAAAATGATTGAATAAGTGTATGAATGGCTCCTATGTTTGAGTAGTCCCACATCATGGGATTATAGGGAAGAGGCAAGGATTTATACTTGTTTCTAAGAAGTCATGTTGGGGCCTTGGGCTCCCAATACATGCATTGTTGTGAGGAGGGAGACCATGCATCATGACCACCACACACGCACGCGCGACCGACCGACTCGACTCGACCCGACCCGGCCCGGCCCGGTTCGGTTCGGTTCGGGCTTGGGCTTGGGCTTTGTGGTGTAGGCACTTATATTTTTGGACCATAAAACTTAGTTGTTTTCGAACCGTTTTTTTTATGGAAAAATTGTTTTGCGCACCGATATTTATTCTGCAACGGAAAAGTTTTGCAACGGTAAAATAATTAATCCCCCCGAAATTTTAGCAGATCCGATATTTTCTCCCAAAACCTAATTCTCGTTCTATATATACTATTTTATCTGAGACGAGAAAAACCATCGAATTTTATATTCTCTTCTTCTCAGCCGCCATTAAAACTTCTAAGAAATTTCGAGCAGTATTTTTCCCGAAAGTGCAAATCTGCACTGATTTGTTTGTGCAAGCAAATCGGTTACTATTTTAGAGGCTGTTTTATCCTAGAGGCGGCGGCGAAGGAACGAATTGGTTTGCACCTCTGACCAAATCGCCGAATCGTCTTCAAGAAAGCGACCTAGTCCGCGACTCAGCCATTGTTTTCCAACAGTCAGCTTCAGGTTGATCCGAGATTCTTATTATCCGTACTAGTGCATGACCAAGGAACTCCATCATGCCCTCTTCTAACTCATAAGTTTGATATGCCAAAATAGGAATAAATTTTATGGGGCTGAAGGAAAAAAGTACATACAAAATAAGTTTTCGGATAGTATCCAAATCTAACCCCTTGTGCATGTTAGGATCATTATCTTCATAGTCTAGTTCGTAAAGAAAGAAATTTCCGAATCGCTGCTTTTCAAATAGTGTCCCCTACATGGGTTTTAGTGACTGTACGTGCATTTTTTGTCAATGCTTTATATATTTAGTAAGTGATTGCATACATATACAACAGTTTAAAGAGACGGAAAGAAATAATCAAACAAATAGTATTATGAAAGTTTGATGAAGTTCTCCTAAACAGTTTATATTTTTTTTCTTTTCTTACAAAAGTATTTAACAACATGCTAATCAGCTAAGGTACCAAAATCAGTGATATATAAATTAAAATCCAGAGTTAATAAGCACACAAATCAAAACCCACTTAACCTTAAAAATTATTGGATAAAAGATATATTCCCATTAAAATTAATACTCAGTATTAGCAAAATGAGGTCGTAAATATAATGAATGATGATAATTGCAATTCACGTAAGTTATGCCTAATTTAGCCGTATGTTACAGCTTAATATGCAGCTGCAACCAATGAGCATGTAGCCTACTATTACTACTCTCCTGTATAAATTTGAGTGTCCACGTGTGAGCAAAGGTGTTATATAGCATCATACACAGAGTCGAAAAAAAAATCAACTGTTGTTGATATAGTATTGAACTAAAATCCATTGCAGGCATCTCTGAACTATTATTGCAAACCTAACATTATTCTAATGAGAAAACATACTTATCTGCTACTAAGTTTTATTTACAAATTATTATGTCAGCAGTCCTCATTATGTGACTTAGTACAACCAAATAATTGTAAACAAAGACAAAACAATTTGTCAACAGCGTAAGAAGTTCAAACTGACATGATTTTGTATGCAGAATGTACAACGCACAAACAGACATTCAACATAAGGGAAAATCCAAAGTTAATAAGCACACAAGTCAAAACCCACTTAACTTTCAAAATTATCAGATAAAAGATATATTATTGGAAAATTTTATAGCTCTGATACCACTTTGTTAAAAAATTATGTGGAGGAAGAGAAACAAATTAGAAGAAAGTAGAATATTTTTTAAGAAAGGAAAAAAAAAAATTATTTCTTGATTCTTTTTTCTTGTTTGATTATTGATTGGTACAACATATGAGAGAGTATCTATATATAACATGATAGTGTTCTACACTCTTCTCTCTCTAGATAATTCTATTGCATATTTTGATAGACCAAAATTTATTATTATTTATTTGATTTTGGCCTTTCCTAAAACAAGAATAGAATTTATTACATAATTGGCATTTACTTATAGAACCAAATTTATTTGTTTCCATTTAAAACCAAGTTTACTTTTCAACATCCCCCGTAAACTTGGTTTGTGACTCCAAGCAAATTCCTTTTTATCTCACGTGTTTTGGATGGAACAAAGAAATTGTCAAAACTTTATTTTTCCTTTTCTTCTTCTTCGTCATTATCACGGTCTCTGATGTGACTTCACAAATCTTTATTGCAGTGCTCCGTTCATCTTGCTTTCTTTCATTGTTATGGGATATTCCAAAAATTATATGCTCTAACTTCCATTTTGTTCCCGTGTCATTAATTTTGAATGAGTCATATATGGCATCTTTGAATTCTTTCAAAAATTCACTTTTACAATATTTGATCAATTCAATTTCCTTATTTGGTTTCAAAATTTCTTCAAAATTTTCCTTATGCTTCAAATTTTCACCAAGCTCTTCAATTTCTCCTTGTTTCATCTGTTCTTCATTTTCATTACCTTTCCGTTCACACTTTTCGTCATTGACATCCTCTTCTTTGTCTTTGTCTTCTCCACTCTCTTTTATATTTAACTCTTTGACGCTCTCTTTCTTCACTTCATTTGTTTTGGTAAGCTCTTCAACTTCTTCATCTTGGACTTTCTCTTTGATTTCTTCTTCAATTATTAGTGACTTCTTACTTTTAATTTCTTTAATCATGATTTCAGCACTCTCTTGTCCATCTTTGAAGTCTTCTTCGTGGTTTGCTTCCCTATTGATAGCCTTAGTCTTTTCTTTTCTTTTGTTCTCTGCTAGTGCCACATCAACATGGTCAGCAGCATTCTCCACTACAACTTCTTTTTGCTTCTGCGCCTCATTTTTCCTCTCCTTCTTCTCCTTCTCTGTCTCATCCATCATCTCTTCTTCCATAGGCTCTGGCATAATCTCTTCTTTCTTCTTCTCTTGCTCCTTCTCCTTCACACTCTCGCTATCCTTCTTTTCATCTTTCTCATCAATCAACTTGTTTTTATTCATTATCTTTGCATCATCTTTTCCATACACCTTTTTCAAGAGATTCCATGAATCTTTTGTACACCTTCCTCTAAAAATGAGATCCGAAGCTTTTTCATCGACGTTCTCAGCAATCACAGAAAGAGCACGGTAATCATTCCGTTTTAATTTCGCAAAGGCTTTCTTGTCCATTTGTGACATGCTTTCGACGTCTTTACGCCATTCATAGCCATTTTCAATAATTTCCCACAGACCTTTGGAGATTAGCTCCTCTTTTTTCCTACTGCTCCATTCTTCAAAATTCTCTTTTGTGAGGACAAACGTCGAAAGAAATAGAAATGTCATTATTTCAACCAGGCTCTGATACCACTATGTTGGAAAATTTTATAGCTCTGATACCACTTTGTTAAAAATTTATGTGGAGGAAGAAAACAAATTAAAAGAAAGTAGAATATTTTTTAAGGGAAGAAAAAAAACTTTTATTGCTTGATTCTTTTTTCTTGCTTGATTATTGATTGGTACAACATATGAGAGAGTATCTATATATAACATGATAGTGTTCTACACTCTTCTCTCTCTAGATAATTCTATTGCATATTTTGATAGACCAAAATTTATTATCATTTATTTGATTTTGGCCTTTCCTAAAACAAGAATAGAATTTATTACATAATTGGCATTTACTTATAGAACCAAATTTATTTGTTTCCATTTAAAACCAAGTTTACTTTTCAACATATATTCCCATTAAAATAATAATCAGTATTAGCAAAATGTGGTCGTAAATATAATGAATGATGATAATTGCAATTCACGTAAGTTATGCCTAATTTAGCTGTATGTTACGCCATAATATGCAGCTACATCCAATTAGCATGTAGCCTACTACTACAACTCTCCTGTATAAATTTGAGTGCCCTCATGCGAGCAAAGGCGTTATATAGCATCATACACAGAGTGGAAAAAAAATCAATTGTTGTTAATATAGCATTGAACTAAAATCCATTACAGGCATCTCTGAACTATTATTGCAAACCTAACGCTATTCTAATGAGAAAACAAACTTACCTGCTACTAATTTTTATTTACAAATTATTAGGTCAGCAGTCCTCATTATGTGACCAAACAATTGTAAACAAAGACAAAACAATCTGTCAACAGCGTAATAAGTTCAAAACAACATGATTTTGTATGCAGAGTGTACAACGCACAAACAGACATTCAACAGAAGGGAAAATCATAACCATATGTGCCAATATAGAAGTAACATATGTTTACGGGTGTACGTGTATGTATTTTGCATGAAAACTCAAACACACCAGTCAAAGTATAAGATTATATACCTACAGCAGGTAAATGTTATCATGGTTATTTTAACATAAATAGCTCAATATTTGAATAACTTGTATGCTTCAATAAATGGGCTATCACCCAAAACTATTGGATAACGGTAAATAAATCAACACAGAAATAATAGGTTTACAGGAGAACCACAGAATGAGTAGGAAAAGTAGACTATAGATCAAACCTAATATAAATGACAACGATAACTAACGAAAATAAGTTAAGTATAAAAACCTTCGACATCATGGATTTTTACATTTTAGCAAACGGAACTTTATTCCATATTTTGGGCGGATGATAAAAATATCAACGAAGTAAGAGTAGGCTAACACAAGAAACCCACAACGACTTTGTAAAGAAAATTGTCGGTCAAACGGAATCAAGGTATTAACAATGATATATAACGAAAATAAGACTACTCCTTTCGACGAATTAATCGACATCTTAACTACTTGTAAAATGATTATAATGCCCTAATGTAAAATGAACATAAAATAATTATCGTTAACCAAAGTTGATAATATATTAATGCAACAGCAGCCGTAACTGGAGCAAATCAAATTAAGCAGCACTAAAATTTCGTTTTATCCTTCTCCACAATCAAATCTGTTCATAATTCGTTCAAATGATAAACCCTTACAGTTCATGGTACTTTAGTAGACTTCTAGTCACAATATGTACCAAACAGTATAAGTGAGAAAACAAACGATAAGTGGTATGATGTTGTTATGTGTAGATGGTGAAAAGGAGTAGGTGAAGGTGACAATTAAATAAGAAGTGCTAGTAACATGGGTTTTAAGATTCAACGAACATAGAAATAGATAAACAAAGATATGTGGAACAGGTGTATGTATAGTGTTGCAAGATGTGGTTAGGAAACAGTCTACAAACAACAGCATAAAACATGAAAGTCAAACGTGCAGATAAGTACCAATTGTACGGTACAAAGCATAGATGGCATCCATGTAGCTTGGCTTTATAACCGTTGCAAAGTGGAGTGGACAACAGGTTACTTACATTTGGGTGCACGGACTAAAAAACATCAGCATCTGACATTAATTCAAGGTGTACGAAAATTGACGCAAGTTGTTGGTCGAAATGGAGACACGTGAAATGGGTGCTCACCCTGAGAACTGCAGTTGTGTATACTCGAGTATGACACAGGGTAGTTTGCTACCAGATGTTCAGGGACCTGAAGTAAACTAATTAATAAATGTGGATGAGAAAACCAAGCGCAGAAGAAATATTAAGTTGAACTTTTGTGCCCAGTGCGACTGATCAATAACCGAAGACAAGCATTGGCAGTCTGTACAAGGCATAGTAAGAATAAGAAGGCAGTGTAGTTGGATGGGTATGTGATCATAAAAAGAAAATTGGAGTACGAAATATAAACAACCATGTCCTATGCAGATAATCCGTGTCTGGGTTGGGATATATCTTTGTAGCATGCTAAAAAACAATGCAAACAGTACGAAATAGGTTCAAGCATTACGTGTGCAATAAAATATTACTGGAATTGGAGATGTAGAGGTTCAAACTATTAAGGAATGCAGCAGTTTGTCAGGTGTAGTTGGGAATGAATTATAGAATATGTTTATTTCATTAATCTAACGGGGCTAAAACCAAAATCCAACATGCATAATAGAGTGAAAAAAACGTGCTGATCGGGAAAATGAATTTAAGAATCTAGTCTATTTACTTGTCTAGGGGGGCTGAAACCAGTATTGAACACGAAGAGAAGAAGTTAAAAAAACGTGTTGATTGTGGAAAAATACCTGATACAGGGTCTGATTACATCGGACTACGTGGTGGAAATGCGGTTGGTTTACGAATTCGATAGGACCGATCACTCAACTTATTGTGTCTTTGGGGAGGTCGGCTGTTATGCGACATTGGTAGAAGGGCAGATCTCAAATGCCACAAATTAGGGATTTAGAGCATCTCCAACCCATATAAAATACAATGAAAATGTGAATGCCAAGTCAGCATTTGACATTATTATTAAAAATTCTATCTCCAATGGCACTGTCTACATAGATTAAAGATGAAAATGTAAAACAAAATGTTTACTCCTGAACATTCAAGATCACAATTTGAAACGTGCCACCTCATTTTTCAGTTACCACTTCTGCTCTCTTTTCTTACCACCGTAGAATACTTATCCTCTCATCCGCCACTGTAAACTAATATCCAGATCCATAAAATTATGCTTTAATAAACCAAGCAATTCTCCTTTTCCAGAATTAACAGCTCACCAATAATTTCTTGAAGCCAAATAGGTATGTCTCAATTGTTCAAATTTGGTTTCTTCTTCCTTCCTTGTAAAGTGAATAAGCAGCAGAAACCGATTCATACAGTAACTGAGTTGTTTTCTGCCAATTTCCAATATAGGTTTGTTGATGCAGCCTCATCTGGAATGGATATAGTGATAAAATTGAAAAGGGAAGACAATATGGTAAAAACTCAAATGACTGACCTTCTTCTCTAGAAGGTAAAAGTTAATTGTAGGTGAACAGTAATTTTTCATAAATGTAATAAATAAAGTAGCGACTGCGTATTTCAATGTAGCATACACTGTAATTTTTTCTTCCGTGGTTCATTGTTGTTTTGCATGAACCAAATATGAACATCTCTTCTGCCACTCATAGTTTGGGTATTTGCAAATTTTTGTTTAATTTTGGTGGGAAAAGTATAGCGGCAAACTTAACTGCAGATGGTGGCAATTTTGGAGCATTGGATCTAATTTTTAATTGACATTTTCCATCACATTAACAATGTGAAACATGCCATGACACCTAGGATTAACAAGACAATACATGTACTATAGGTTGGAGATGCTCTTAATATCGGTTGAGAAAGGGAAGAAACTGGAAATTGAAAAAAAGGGAGAGGAAGGAAACCGAAAAGGGGAAACACGTTCAGAAGTCACGTGCATGTAGAAGGGATTAAAAATATTACGGGAGACATACGAGATAAGCGTACCGTGTCCATGTCAGATAGGAATTAGTCCTGTTACTACGTTTAAGTAATAGATTTGAAAAAGTTTTAAAACATAGGAAATAAAGTTTCTTGTTACTTGAGTTTTCTCACGTTTGTTTCGAGACTGACCTGAACGTTATTTCACGATAACAGTGCTGGCTCTAGTGACCGAGAAAAAATGGGTTGCCTTAGCCGGAGGCAACAAAAATGAGAAAAATGGGTTGCCGTTGATTGAGAAAAAAAAGGAGAAAGACGTTACCCTTAGCTGAAGAAATGGAAAAAACGGGGAGAACAGCCAACTCTGATGCATGCGGGAATTGAACACCCAACCTCTTCAATGCTGGGTAAATGATTAACCACCCGACCACCCCATTCAGTGTTCGATTCTACATTTTTATATATATTTAAACATTATCAGTTTAACTTCCACCACCACAACCTCTGACGGTTGCCCTGTCGAGGGGGGTTGGCCCAGGCGGCCGCCTACTCCGCCTAGTCCCCGCGCCGGCTCTGACGATAATGCTCGGGTTAGACCGATCATTTTTGCCATATTAGCTTTGATACTTAGAGCTTAAGAGAGGAGCTAGAGTTAAAGACATACTTCCATACATTCTTATTTTTCTGCTGTGTGTTGTAGTTGTCTATGTTATTATAACTGCCTAGGTTAGTATTAATTAGTTAGTAATGTAGTCTATGTTTTATGTATATTAAATGAATTCTGTTATTTTGTAAAAGTTTTCTTGTATATTATATGTTATCAACTATGATTATGAGATCGTATTCTATATTATTATTTTTTAACCCCTAGTGATTTGGTTTTTTGACACATGGTGTTTGACATGTAAATAACATAGATGTATTTGTGTCGACTCTAAGGGTCAAAAAATTGGGTCGCTACACTTAGACCACACAACTATTTTGCCTGTACCCCTTACAGTTTAATATGAAGTTTTGATAGTAGTCACTATAATGTTTCTACCCTAAATATCATGCTCTCTACTAGAATGGATTGGAGTAATTTCAATATTATTACGTTGTTCAGAAGCTATGAGCAGTGAACCAAATTGACATCTACCATCTTGAAAATTTTGTTCAACCTTTCTGTTTGGACAGCTGTAGGAAGAGTAAGTGTCCCATCCCAATTGTCCAATCATTGATTTGCCTTGATATCATGGATCACGTTATAAGTCAGTATCCCTCCCATTTGCTACTTCCTTAGTTCAATCGTTGGCTAAATTATCGCGAGTTTTTAATATAGCATCCAAGTAGATGAAGCGTTATTACCGAAAGCCATAGTCCAGTAATTACCCTTAATGTGTCTCTTTGTCATCCATCTTGCCCACAAATCCTAGGAGTTGATAATTTTTCTACCTATTTTTAAAGCAAAACAACCTTTATTTCTATGAGTTTTTTATTTCAATTCCTCCTTCCTTTTGGGTATACAACGATCAGCATATTTTATTTTATGAATTCCACCATTCCAAATGATATGTGCGCAGACTTTCTCAAATTTACCAATAACTGCATCTGGTAATTGAAATGTTTGCAACCAAAAATATAATTTTTCTTGTATCACTATATGGACTAATCCAGTTTTTCCAACAAATGATAATAGCCTTGCACTCTAGCCTTGCAATCTATCTCTAATGCCTAATATCAGAATATCAGATTCTCTATCCATGATTTTATCGGATGAAAGTGGAACACCCAAGTATTTAACCAGAAGTTCACCCCTCCAAAACAATAAGAATATTTTGAATTTTCTCTAACCTTCTACAATGAATACTAAAGTAACCTTTTGTTTTCTATTCATTGAATTTTAGTCCTACAAACTTACCGAACTTACTAGTTATCTCTTTCATCTCACGAGTTCAATCACAATTTATTTTAATGCAAATAATTAAATCATCATCATATAACAAATGAATGACTCTAGGTTGGAAACTATGGATGGTCTAATTGAGCTTTTTATAACATGTCTATTCCATATGAAGAGAGAAATACTCCATACAATAGAAAACAAGTAAGGGGAAAGGGAGTCACCTTACCTAATTCACTGATTACCTATAATAAAGCCTGTGGGGGCTCCATTAATCAAAATGGAGAAGGTAGGAGCGGTAACATATAATTTGATAAACTCAACAATCTTATCTAGAAACTCTATACATTTAAGCATATAAATGTAAATGAAATATTAATCGTATTATATGCTTTTTGAAGGTGGACCTTCAAGCAAAACTTGTACACTCCTTTCTTATTGAAATTTCTACTCAATTTATCTGCTTCTAATGAGTTTTTAGATATGTTCCAACCTTTAATGGAAGCACTCTGATCGCCAGCTATCAAATATGGTTAAAAAAAATCAATTAATTATAAATCACTTTACTCAAGATTTTGTATATTATATAACAACAAGTTATAGGATGATAATCAATAATGCTGGAAGGTTTATATTATTTTGGGGTAAGATACATAAAAGTATGATTTATTTCTTTTAGAATTTTTTCTTACCTATACGATTCTTGTATAGTTGAAAACCATGTATTTTCCATGCTGGACCAGTGAGCAACAAAGGAAGTGGAATTGAACTTGTTCAGCCCGAGGGAGAAATCAACGTGAATGGACTTCAAGGTTGCGATGACTTCTACAGCGATGACATAATGATCAGCATTCTTCTTCATTAATAACCTTTTTGGATGGATGTTGGCTAAGCTTTCTTTAGTAAGACCATTGTATAACTCATTGAAATATGCAATTGCTTCTCTTTCAATCAACTCATGATCAATGGTCAAATTGACATTCTAGTCAAGAATTTGGAAATTATAATTAGCTAGTATTTGTTCTAACTGAGCTTTTTTTTTTAAATATTCGTAACAATTGTCTCCATCAATTAGCCACTTCTTCTTCTCTTTTCATTTGAGTTTAATAGCCTTTATTTGTAAAGCCGGTAAGATTTTTTTGATCTCATAGAATAGTCTCCAAGTATTGCCCTCCACAACTTTATTTATTTTTAATAACTCTCCACTTAGTTTTTCCAGATTTTCAACGTAACCATTGTCTTTGTATGACACTCCACATCCATTTATGTCACTCATATGAATGCATTAAGTTTAGTGAAGCACAATAGGTAAACAATATAGAAATTCACAAGATGTATATAAAATAAGTAGCGGAGATTTCAAACTTCGTTATTAAAATAAAACATAGTCTCAAAACAGATTACTTCATCAAACCAGTTACATCAAAAAACAAGTATCTCGAGTCTGCCTCATAATGCAAAATAACAGAATGCAATAATATAAAACCATATCCCTCGTAGCAAGCCATAATAGAGTAGAAATAAGTCAAAGCGGTACATCTCAGAAAGTCCAGATCCAAGCTGAAAGAGAAAGTCCTAATCACTGAGGAGTGCTATCACTCTGAGGACTTGGGGGGAAAGGAAGAAAGAAGTTGAAACACCCCACCTCCGTTAGGGTCACTCTGAAAGGGAATGCCCTAATTTTGGTGGAGGTTTATAAGTATAAGTCACAGATATACAAGACAGATATAAGAACACATATTTGTAAACAGCGGAAAAACAACAACTTTTATTTCATAAAAGCAAATACGTGTTACAACAACTTCACCTTGATTGTCTTACATCCTTTCCAAAAACATAACATAACACTTTCATAATCTGTCTTGATTACATTATTTAAAGAAGCATAAAGAAAACATGGATAAACTGCAAAAGCCCCATAGTGGTTGTCCAAAGCCATAGTTCAAAACGAAAAAGTCCAAGCAATACATTTCTCCTCTTCAAGCTGGATATTAAGGCTGGTCAAGCTGCAGTGTTCCCTCCCTGTGGACCTGGGGGGGGGGGGGAAACGGAAGAAAAGAAGACGAAAGAAAAGTACAGTCAGACATAAAGCCTGAGTAAGTCTAGGACTATTATGTCTATGAATAAAGAACTGGGTATGATAAGTATAAACAAGAAGTGGGAAAGCACTATAAACTTAGTTAAGTTATCTAGGGTCGAATATACTATCGTACCCCATGTTAATCTCTGAACCCATATAAACTAGTTCCCAACAGGCACCCCATAATCAGGGTGAAGTGATCCATTTTACGATGATCGGCTCCTACTCGCATAGTTACATGTGTCTTACGGCCCCCGATGTTGTAGTTACCTATGCTGGTCCCACCATGGGGTGTATCAAGTCCCATGGCGGCGGCCCGACACAACCCTAGAGTGCACAGGTATGCTACTGGTGCCCAGTGCCTTATTTTTCTGCGCCGGAGTGTGTGCACGCCCGCACCCCGTTAGAACCTACACTGCTACACCACCGCCGTCGATTTGACCTCTTACAATCAGCCCAGTAATCGTGCCCCACCCTGCCTAGTTTCAGGGTATCATGATACACCTTATAGGGTTACTGCTGAAAAGGGTCCCCCGTTACTAGGTTTTCTATCTCTAGCCAACATGCTAAGTTGGTTAAGTGTTTTCTAACCTAACCCCCAATCAGTCTGTTTAGTTTAGCATGTTCCATTTTGATTAAGTCTTTAGTCCACTTAATCCTAACAATCCTGACTCAGCTTTAATTGTCTTATTAAAGCCTTGACCTCTCACATTAGACAGGTATTGTTGTGGCTGCCTGTTGCCGGTTGGTTCCGGGCAGTCTTACGCCACAACTCAGTCTAACCTCGGGTCCTTATTGGGCTCCATGTTTAACCTCCCACATTGGATAGGTATTGTTGTGACTACTGGACAGCCGGGCGGTTCCGGGCAGGTTTACATCACAACTCAATCCAACCTCGGGTTAAACACATCGTATTTTCTACATTTACATATTTTGTCTTTCTTCTTTATTTTCTTATATGTAAATATTTGCGGCCCATTATTAAGCTAATGGTGTAAAGATTTACACCAATCATGGGCCCAACCCATACTTGAATTTGGGCCCCTTTTACTTTATATTTTCATTTATTAATTAATTTGGCCCAACGTTATTTACCCCCGTTTAATACGCTCGTTTATTATATATGTTGGGCTTAGGCTTTTAAGCCCAACTTAGCCATGAGAAAAAGGGGAGGCTTAAAACGTTCATACACTAAAGGGGAGTGTGAACGCATGAACTTGCAACATAACGTTGGAACTACAAATCAGAAACTGGTGTACTTGCATAGTAGTGACATATACTTTGGTCATAAAGCATAAGTGACATGAATCAAACCATGTAAACTTGTAGTTAAGTTAAGAATCTAAATTGGATATCATTATTGACACATAGTCTTAACTACAACATAAACCTATGTTTTTCCTTTAGGCATAATGTCAAACATAAGCAAATCATGTTCATAAGGTTACTACATGTTTACACAGGTGCTTACTTTTTTTACTAACACAAAAGTATAGTTCAACTTAATCATGATTTTAAATCTATTCACATAACCATGGTATAAATATTTCTAACATGAAATCATGATTTTTACTTTAGTCATGCAAACTTGCAAAAGGGATTTTTGAATCAAACCTAGCTATGTACCACATATGTCATCATGTAGTTCTTGTTAACAATATAGACCTAACATGGATTTCAATTATGCAAAATATCAACCATAGCCTAGTCATATTCATAAGTTTGCAAATAGGTTTTCTAGTACAAAAGCATGGCTTAATACGTAGATCATGGTGCCAAAATTTCAACATAGTTTCATATGAACTATAATAACCCAAATTTGTTCCAATTACGTACAAAATGATTTATGTACAAAAATATACATTATGATGGCATAGTGGCAAAACCCCAAACTTGCATGAATTTCAATTAATCAACTACATACATGTAGCTTCAACATGGATTACATAATTTGCGAATATTCCAAACGTATACTTGCATAAAACTACCGCAAACATGTAGTTTTTTATAATGAATAACATAATTCGAGAATATCCAAACGTATACAACGTTCCAAATCGATATGAATCATAGTAACGCACAAATATGAATTACTTTATCGCCACAATTCAAGTATACAAACCAACACAATTATTTGTTCATACCAAAATAATACTCTACTTACAATGGTGTGGCGAATTCTCCAATTTAGGGATTTGGAGATGCGATTCCTTGTTGATTTGATTTGTTTAGGTTGCTTTATGCTTTAGAATTTGCCTCCTAATCTTCTCTCCAATTTGGTGGCTACTCCTAGACGTTCCTCAGCAGCATGGTGGCTTTGTTCTTATTTTTGAATGAATAGATTAGGTTGAGTCTAGGGTCATTTTTATAGAGTTTATGAACTGATTAGGACCATCGATGTTGCTTGGATTGATCGTAGCCATTCATTCGAAAGAGAGACCAATTAGAGCCTGCCACCTAGCCCTAATGACAAAGCAAGCTTCTGAAAATCGGCCAAACACAGACCTGGCCAGCCAGGGCTAGACCAGACCTGGCCAGCAGGTCATTTTTGACCTGGGCGCACTTGGCAGGTGCGCCAGGTCAAAAATGTACTGGCGCACTTCACAAGTGCGCCAGTGCATTTTTGTTCTGGCGCACTTCCCAAGTGCGCCAGTGCATTCTGACCCTTTTCCGGTTTTTCGCCCAACTTCGTTCGTCCATAACTTCTTCATACGATATCCGTTTCACGCAAACTCAGACTCTATTTCGCGTATTTTTCCGAGACGAACGCAATGGCGTATCCCGTTTCCTTTAGTTCTTTGATTTGAAATTAATTATACTTTAATTTGTGAGTTTCACAGTTATAGAATTCACGGGGTGTTACAGAAGTGAAAACAAAAGGGCCAGACATAAAGTCTGGCGAGTTCCAGTGATTTTCAAATAAGCATAAAATAGAGATACCAAGACAGGTAAACAAGACTAGATGAGAAAGTACAGTATCTTAAAAAATAGGAAAAATAGAAGAAACTGGGTAAACAGGAATAAACAGTGATTGAGTAATGCTTCACATTTATATTCCTAAACAGGTTTTGTCTGCACCAATACTAGTATAACAGGATTATGCATTAACATAATTATTTAACAGAAACAGCAGGATTAGGTGTACCTTAATTACATAACAGGATTAGGTATTACCTGAATTACATAACAGCGGGATTAGGTGTACCATAATTACTACCTATGCAATCGGCTCCCTAATACGTAAATACACTGTGTCAGCCTCCGCGGTAGGGTGTATCATTCCCTAACCCAGCAACTTATATAACACAGACCTATTTACTGGTGTTACAGCGGCTTAGTTTCCATAATTGAACTCATGACTCCGCCGGAACGCACCCGTACCCACCTTCCCATTTGAACCTCTTACTATCCAGTTTAGTAAAGCGTGCTCTGGCCCTTACCTAGTGTGAGGCCCTCTAAAAAAATACCAATAAGGATACTGATTGATATGGGTTCTACACCGCAAGATTGACACAAGCTAAACCCCATAGGCTAGTGCCCCCAAGTAACTAGGATTTAAGAGCCCCAAAACCCAATACAACAGCAGAACGAGGGACCTCTTAACTTATTGATAATTAAGTTTAACCTAACAGGTTTAGGTTTACTAATAAGTGTGGTTGTAATATTATATGTTATTAGGTGTATACAACCCTTCCTCAAAACACCTGCCCAGATGTATGTATAGTTACCTAACCTACACCTGGTACTTAAATAATTTTAGCATGTCCTTTTTTACTTAATGTATGTATTAAGTCAATCTAACATGTTTATACATATGCATATTATTCTATTCAATTATGTCCCCAAATTATAGCATTTACAAGTTTATGCATATTACCCCTTTTTATCATATTCCCAATTCAAGCAAGTATAAGTATATGCATATTATCCCTTTTTGTTCCATCCCCAATGTGACGATCTCAAAACTCCGTGCGATGGAATTAAGGATAATCATTGGAATATAACACATTAATCATCATTTGCAGAGAACAGATAATAGCGTAAACAGGAAACAGAATAATTTACATCAATATGACAGCCGAATCATAATATGTAACAACATCAGAGTAGCACAGTGTAGGATACAACTTAGCGCATAAATGTAAATGATCAGTCTACATCGAGATCACTGGTACCTAGACATAGTAAATACATAATAGGAATAAATCTATCTACATCGCGATAAGCGGAAATCATATACATATAGTACTAATGGCGGAATATCACATAGCCAAAATACTGAGAAGTCAAGTCCTCGCCAAAAGATGCACTCCATGCTGTAGTGCAAAAGCCAAAATATATCCTGCTACCTGTTACTAGACTACCCGTGTGAAAATAAGGGCACCTGAGTTTGCAAAGTGAAACAAACTACGAGTCAGTCATGGGACTGATATGAGAAATCAACTTACTTGGATAAATAACAATAACAAGGAAATCATAGGACCACGCCACTTTCGCGGAACGGGTTTACTCCAGTGATTGCCATTGCATTAAACAAGGTAAATTATTTAAACAACGTAATTCTTTTTATAAAAATGCAACCATTATAAGACCCAAGTCCCATCATACAATGCAACGCAAGCCGGAGGATAGGGTTATACCTTATAATGATCAAAATATGCTTAACACGTGTAAAGTAAAATTATTTGATATTATTACTAGTGCATATATGTTTCAAAAGCAAATTCAATCAGAAATATCAATCCTAGGCGGTATAAGTGCCCCATACCACTGTGTTGCCATATATAAGTTACAATCAAATCCGTGATTTTGTATTGGAGATTTGTATTCCATCATGAGTCGAGGCAAGGGGCAAGCTCCTCGCCGGCTTCGGGACACTCTAGCAAATGCGCCAGGACTACACACTCTGGGTAGCCCTTGTAATCGGCTGGATCGGTCCACACTTACGTTAGTGGATGGCAATTCCCGAAGACACGTTTCCCGGTCCTATCGGACCTATATATCGAGGCGCCTCACATTCCAACATCCACAAAGGTATAATAAGCAACGATGTCAGGGCTAGTAAAACACTGACACCACCCATAGCTAGAAAGAAACGTCGTATTCTCCTAGCAGTTCTTATCCCCTTTTTAACTCATACCGAGGTGTGAGGCTCGCGAATCAACATCATACACAAAGCTAAGCTATAAAGCCGTGCTTTGATCATCAACACCACAAGACTTTGCTTTTCAACAAAAGCCTTGATCATTGCATCTTTGCATACCACGTTGTCAATCCACACCATACCACCGATATACAACCTCTGAGCTCGTACGTCTTAGAGAAGGGCGTTAAGTAAGAGAATAAATTCTCCTCCGCCAAACAGATGTATATTTAGTAGAGATCAACAAATACAGCATAGAATACACATCAGACACACATCTGTTTACAAGTCCGTTCTGGGTCTGAACGAAACCGGAGGCACCTTATTCCTGCTCCCGTATGTCCAATACAGGAGGGAGGCCCTCGCATATCCCGACGATCAACAAGTACGTTCAGACTACTACCACTGTAACCTCATCAAGGGAGCTACCCATCTCAAAGGCATCAGTAGTAATCTACATGATGTGAAGATCACTGGTCTTGCACCATCTTCATATCTTCGATATTTATTCATCAATCAATTATTTGAAATGAGAATTACTCGGCCTTTTCAAATGATTCGCGTATATTAGAACTCAAATCAATTCTGTCCACGGTTAAATTATTCGACATCCACATTTACGTTCTTTATATAATTTTAATATCAAACTTGTTCAACCATCAAATATCAAGCAAACCAAGTACAATCAGTTTATTTCCATTCCATATCGATTATAATATTTTATAACTATATTCCGTTTTTTTTTATTTAAAAATAGCGCCATTTAATTAAACGACGTTTCAGGCCATAACGTGGCCCTAGCGCTGTTTTTCTCTAATTTTGATTTACATATTTCTCAAAATCTAACCGTCGTATCTTTACGAAGTTGATTCCATTGGAAAGACCTCTCCAAAGCGAACCCAACGGTTCCGGTTTCAGGAGAATCCGACGGTCGGATATCTCGATATAATCGTTTTAAGTTACGATTTCAAAATACGAATTGCAGCATCGTTATTTGTTTTATTTAATATATATATATATATATAATTCATTTTAGCACTATTTTCATTCAGATTTGAATTAAACATTTCACACAATCCAACTATTGGATTTTAACAAACTTTGTATCGTTGGAAAGATTTTTCCAAAGCGGATCCAACGGTTCCGGTTTTGGGGAAATCCGATGGTCGGATTTCTCTATATAATCGTTTAAAATTACGATTCCAAAACATGAACTATAGTTGTGCGATTCATTTATATATATATATTTATATATATATAATCCATTCGACGATTTCTATATCGTTTTTCACTTCATATATTTCACTAACGCCTTTAAATTTCGGAAAATTTCGCTATAACCACCTTTGTACGGGGAGGGGGTTTGGAAATTTATTGGGTCGTATTAGGCTCCCAATAAATCCTAAAAAACATACACATATTTATAGTGATATATTCTGGTGTCCACAGGGGAATGCGTAAAGATCATAATTCCAGAGAATAAATTCTCGTCACCCTATAAATGTTTTTTGTGCCTTAATGACCAGAGAGACATGTTTATTGTCATCTCCAGACCCGTGTAGGATTTTTATTATCTGGCAATTTATCGTTATATTTTATATAGTCCATATCAGTCTTCAGTTCAACCTGAAATATAGTCATCGCAATACAAGCCTCTCGCTTGTATGGTACATCGTCAACCTCGTACATAAGTTCCAAATGCTTATGTGGTATATGATAGTGTATGCTATCTTCAAGAAGTATGCCATGTAGCGTAGTTCAAAATTAATTGTTGATATCCTATGGTGACGTTTATTATTTCACACAGAACAACCAGCACTCCGCATCCAATGGCATTCACAGGAGTTTATATAATAATAAAATTGCGCGGCCAACTCATTGAGGTTTACCTATTTTTCGGGAACGCAAATATATTCTTTACTCAACAGCTAATCCATATTCTTGTTCAACACACATATATACATATGTAGAACTAAACTAAAATAATATTTTTTTAGCGAACAAATGTTTGTTTTAATATGCGGTTATTTTTAACACTTCATACATAGGATAAAAATGTTATTTTTGGCGAACAAAAATATGTTTCAACCCATGTGTATTTTTAACGGGTCGTATACATGATAAAAGTGATATTTTTATCGTTCAAAATATTTATTCCACACATGAATGTTTTTAGCACTTCATACTCACAATAAAATGTAAAATTTATTGTTCAATTCTTTTATTCAACACATGAATCCTTTTCAACATATGAATATTTTAATTAGTTCATACATATAATAAAAATGATATTTTTATCGTTAAAACAATTTATTTAAAACACGAATATTTTATTTACCTCATACATAAGATAAAATGTTATTCTTGAAGTTAAAATAATTTATTTAAAACACTAGTATTTTATTTACTCCATATCTATGATAAAAATGTTATTTTTACTTTTCAAACAATTTATTCAACACATGAATGTTATTCAATGCATGAATATCTCAACATATGAATATCTCATACATGCACACTTCATATACTTCACCCGCATGATAAAAATGTGATTTTTATTACCTACACAATTCATTCAACACATGAATATAATTCATTACATGAAAATAATTCAAACACATAGATATTACTGAAAATTTCAGCAGCATAACGGTAGGGGTTAAAAACCGGCACCATCCCGAGTACGGCTCCTCGCACTACCTTAGGCATTGCGGCATTCCATAAGGGGCTTATCTAAATGATCTAAGATCAATTTCATATCATATGAATTTTCCACAATAATTCCCATTGTTTCAACCACAAATAACTTCTTTCAACCACAAACAAATATTTCCAACCATTCGCATTACAACTAATTTTCAACCATTCGCATTATCAATCAATTTCACGTCATACACAATCAATTCATACCGTCCATTGTCTGTAGATGAGGGGAGTGTGTGTGTGTGTATATATATATATATCATTTCCATTTCAACACATATATGATTTTTACAACGCATGTGTAATTTATACATCGCTCATGTAACTTATACAATGCTCATACATGTTGTGTACAACGCATATATAATTTATATTTCGCTCGTATAATTTATACAACGCATTTCCATTCCATATTGAATTTATATGTCCCACATTGATTTTAATCCTTCTGAAATTTATAGCGAGCTCGGAACACGTTCTAGCTTCTTCTAGAATGTAGATGATGTTTCTACGAGTCCGATGTTTCCTGTTTCCTCGAATTTCGTCAACATAGCAAAAAGATGTGATTTTTATTTGAAAATCATGATTTGCAACACTTAAAAGTGTTATTTTCTATTTTAAAACAAAGGCCGTTACCTTCAGCTAAACCTTCCGAACTAGGTTTTGATTTTTAACACAAACCGTTGCACGATAATGGAATCAGATGGCACCATGTGGAAGTTCTGGGAGTCGCGCGCCAGAGGGTGGGTGCGACGTCCAGCTCGACGTCCAGAATACGTAGCGGCGCCGGCTCGAAGTCCTAACGTTCGTGGAGGCGATTCTCGAGGTACGACGCACGATAGGGGGAGCTCCTTATATGGATTTAAAGAGGAGGAGATGTTCTTCGAAAGGTTGCAAAGGGGCAGGGTCTAATTATGAAGGGTTTTGGCCGGAAAATGATCGGGAAGAAAGGAGCACTGTTCACCGTCGAGAGCAGGTTATGGGGGGTGGGGGGAGGGGTTTGTTTTTTTTATAAAATTAATTAATGAATGAATAAATTCTATTGCTCAATATTTATATTATTTCAAAAATTAGGGTTTTTCCATACGGACTCCATTTCAGACCCAACGACTGTCGTCCCCAGCAAAATACCCCCATCCCGGACATAATGGGATATGTTTCGTATGCCCATTCGACTATTACAGTCAGTTATTCTTCAAATTAAAATATAAAACATTCAAATTCTATTTTTAACATACATTTTAATTTGTCGGGGCCACGTACTGATTCTAAAAATTCCCAAAAAATTTATCTATCTATGTTGGGACGATACGGTCCCAACAAAACTGATTTCGTCGAATTCTGAGACCGTTTGAAAAATGGCCATTTTCTGGTCGATCCAATTTGACCGTAATCAACCAAACACATTTTCCTTTGCCACGCCCACGTATTAACTCCAAAAAATATGGAATTTGAAACATGGCAATCAATTGACATCCCGGATCCAACCAAAGTGGTTTCATCGAAAACGAGGTCGTTTGCAAAATGTTAATTTTTAAGGGCTACATTTATTTTATAGCGACTATTCTGAATTTCAATTGGCCATTACTTTTGATTCCCGCTATTAAATTTCGATTTTTCAGATTCGTTAGAAAGATATTCTTAAACAAATTTAAGTATTTTTGGTTTTGCTAAAATCCATTTTATTTTGCATCCAGTACGTTCAGTCAAAGTTTGAATTCAAGTTTTTAAACTGCCTCGCTATTTCTAACTCATTATATTATTGAAATATTTTATTTCACCTACACCAAATTCATTAAAATAACCAAATTACAAATTTTAAATTGGCTCGTATTTTCCGGGTTGTTACAATCTCCCCCACTTAAAACTTTTCATCCCCGAAAAGGAAACAGCAGTAAAGTAGGAAACAAAACGGAAATGCAAAGTATTGTAAATGTACCTTGCACAGGAGTTAGTCAGAGATGTCCACTCTGCATTTGGGGTAAGCTTGCTTAATGCTTTCTTTTGTCTCCCAAGTACAGTCTCTAGGATCTCCACTCCACTGCATTTTAACTAAACGAACCTTCTTGTTCCTTAGCTCCTTAGTTTCTTTGCCAATAATCTTTATCATCTCTCTTCTAACTGCTAATCCTGGAGTAATTTCCAAGTCCTGTTGCGCTGCTTCTTCTACAACAAGATCTGGATCATGCACATGTTTTCTAAGTTGAGATACATGAAGCACATTATGTACTCCAGGCAACCAATCAGGTAATTGAACCGTATAAGAAAGAGTTCCAATTCATTCAAGTATAGGAATGGGACCAATAAATCTGGGTGCCAACTTCCCAGTTTTACCAAATCGGATTACTCCTCTCATCGGAGAAACTCTCAAATAAACATAATCACCAACAGCAAATGCTAAATCTCTTCTTCTAGAATCCGCATAACTTTTCTGTCGGTTTTGAGCCGTTTGTAATCGTTTCTTGATGAAATCGACTTTCTCTGAAGCTTCACGAATCATATCGGGTCCCAACACAAATCTATTGCCAGGTTCTACCCAACATGCGGGAGATCTGCACGATCTATCGTATAATGCCTCAAATGGCGACATTTTCAAGCTTACTTGATAACTGTTGTTATATGAGAACTCAGCCAAATGCAGGTGATCTTCCCATGATCCACCAAAATCAATAATACAAGCCCGCATAAATCTTCCAGAATACGGTTCATCTTCTCACTTTGGCCATCTGTTTGAGGATGATAAGCGGTGCTTAGGTTCAGCTTTGTCCCCAGCTCCACTTGAAATGCCTCCCAGAATTTGCTAGTAAATAATGGATCTCTATCACTAACTATGCTGATCGGCACTCCATGTAGCTTAACAATGTCCTTGAGATAACTCTGCGCTAGACTTTGAACGGTTCTATTGGATCCGACGGGTATGAAATGGGCGGTCTTCGTGAAACGATCTACGATCACCCAAATACTGTCATTTCCTTTCCTGGTGCGGGGCAAACCATCTGTGAAATCCATGGGGATTTGTTCCGACTTCCAATTTGGAATTTCCAACGGTTACAATAATCCAACAAGTTTCTGTTGGTCGCTTTTGACTAGTTAGCAAGTAGAGCACCTGTTAACATATAAAGAAATGTCTCTCTTCATCGCCTTCCACCAGAATGTGCGCATAAGATCGTTGTACACTTTACTTACTCCCGGATGTATGCAAAGTTTGGACTTATGACATTCATCAAGCACTTCTCTTTTGAGCTCACAGATATCAGGGACACAGATTCTTCCTTTTAATCTCAGAACTCCCTCACTATCCACTTGGAAACTGGAGACTTCGCCTTTTTGAATTCTTTTGACCATCTCCTTAACAAAATTATTGTCTTTTTGAAGAACGACGATCTTGTCGATTAATGAAGGCGTAATAATAAGGTTGGCTATGATTGTGGTTTTTCTGCTAAGCGCATCCGCTACCACATTGGCTTTTCCCGGCGTATACAGAATATCTAGATCATACGCTGCAAGAAATTCTAGCCAACGATGTTGTCTCATATTCAAGTCTTTTTGGGTGAACAAATACTTCAGCGACTGATGATCAGTATATAATTCAAATTTCTCACCCAATAGATAGTGCCGCCATATTTTCATGGCGAACACGATGGCTAATAATTCCAGATCATGAGTTGCATAATTCTTCTCATGTGGCTTCAACTGACAGCTAGCATAAGCGACTACTTGGCCCCTTTGCATTAACACTGCACCAAGACCACTAATAGAAGCATCCGTCCAAACCGTCAAATCCTGATTGCCATCGATAATGGTTAATATTGGAGTAGTCGTCAATTTTAATTTCAGTTCCTGGAAAGCTTCCTCACATTTGGGAGTCCACTTAAATCTTTCGTGCTTCTTTGTAAGCTTGGTTAATTAACCAGATATCTTCGAAAAATCCTTAATGAATTTCCGATAATAACTAGCCGATCCCAGAAAACTTCGGACTTCCGTGGGGGTAGTAGGCTGCTTCCATTATTGAATTGCTGTATTTTTGCTTGGATCTACAGAAATTCCTTCCTTTGACATGACATGGCCAAGGAACTTCACTTCCTCTTGCCAGAAGATACATTTAGAGAATTTAGCTTTGAAGACGTTCTTTCTCAGAATCCCCAACACTTGTTCTAAATGTTTTTCATTCTCGCTTTCTGACTTAGAGTAGATTAAAATATCATCGATGAATACCAAAACAAATTTATTCAGAACTTCTCTGAACACTTTATTCATCAGATCGACGATGTATGCTGGAGCGTTGCATAAGCCGAACGACATTACTAGCCACTCATAAAATATGTCTGGACCTCTGAAAGCTGTCAAAGGAACACACTCTTCGGCAATTCTCAGTTGATGGAACCCTGTAGCTAGGTCCATTCTGGAAAATACTCGTGCTCCATTCAATTGATCCAACAAATCATCGATGCGAGGTAATGGATATTTGTTCTTGAGCGTCTGCTTGTTGAGGTCTCGGTAATCAACACACAATCGGAGAGTACCGTCTGACTTAGGAACAAACACTACAGTGGCACCCCAACTAGAAAAGCTAGGTCTGATCAAACCTTTCCATAAAAGTTGACGAGTTTGATCGCCTAATTCTTCTTTTTCTTTTAGAGTCATCCTTCGATATAAATGAACTACCGGCCTAGAATTCGGAATTAGATCGATTCGGAATTCAATCTCTCTTTGCGGAGGTAAGCTTTCGACTTCTTCGAACACATCCGCAAAGTGTTTAACGACAGGAATGTTCTCTGACAAAGTGGGAATAACTTCTAGAGCAGACCAAAATTCTTTCCTATTAGGATCTGAATCTGAGCCTTGGCATGAAATGGTAATAAACCCAAGCTTTGTTTTAATTGTAATTATCCTCTCGGCACATTTCACTTCGTCCTCTTATTTGGTTAACCAGTCCAGTCCAAGTATAATATCGAACTCGGAAAAATCCATAGTGGTCAAATCAAAAGGAAATCGATATCGAGAAAAAGAAATAGGTACTTTACAATATGAACTGAGAACAATATACCCTCCTATCGGATTATCAACTCTAACCATTTCTTTAAGCTTTCTTAGATTTAACTTTAACTTTTTAACAGTGTTACTTGCAATAAAACTTTGTGATGCACCAGTGTCAAATAGTATGGAAACAGGAATATTTTTAATAGTAAGGGTACCTCCCAAAACATCGGGTTTACCTATCCTATCAGTAATAGCTGGCGGATTCGCCCCTTCGTATACATGCGCAACCTGTGAATTCTTCAACAAAGGACAGTTCCTTCTGATGTTCCCAGTCTGGTGGCAGTTGTAACACTCAACAGGTTTGCAGGGGTTCGGGCTCGAGCTAGGTTGGTTGGTCTTCTGCCGCTTTGGAGCGGTGCACGCATTGGAGTAATGGCCAGCTTGACCGCAGTTGTAGCAGCTTTCTCTGGGTGGCCTATTTGCTTGTGGCTTGGCATTAGCTGCTGTGTTGCTGGATTTGGGCTGATTTTCTGAAGTCTTGCGCTTGCTTCCCGCTTGATTCTTTATGGGTCTATTTGCATGTTCCTCTGATCTAGTCTCTCATAATTGCAAGCCATTTCCACCATCTTGGCGAATGTAAGGTTAACATGACTCATTTCCCTATCTTAATATTTGCGTTGAAGTCCATGAATGAACCTCTTATTCTTTGCCTTCACAGTCTAAATAAGCTCTGGAGCGTAGCGGGATAGCTGAGTGAACCTATTGAGGTATTCCTAGGTGGTGCGATCTCCCTGCTGGAGATTAGCAAACTCATCATGCAAGCGCTCCATTTCTTGCGCTGAAACGAACTTCTCCTTGAAAAGTGTTTTGAATTCATTCCATCTCATTTCTCCCTCTTCCTCATTTAAGGTGATGGCGTCCCACAAGAGTTGGGCCTCGTCCTGTAATAGCCAAGCGTCCATAAAGCTTTTCCTCTGATCCTCAAGACCCATGCCCTTGAAGATCTTCTCACAAGTGTTCAACCAACCCAAGGCTTCAATTGCAGTTCCAGTGCCAAAAAATCGCTTGACTCCCAGATTCCTATATGTCATTCCCACTCGGTTTAACTCAAACGGTCGAGGGGGTTGCGGTGGCTGTGGCTAAACCAAAGGCTCTGGGACAATGGGCATATTCCCCCGTCCTCCGCCTCGGCCTCCTCATCCTGCTCTACCTCTAGCTGCAGCTGCTCTAGTAGCCATCTAGTCAAGTTCTGTATAAGCAATAAAAAAATTCAAGCTCACATAAATGATAATTTTAAGATACGGTAAAAGCAGAATAATATACAAAAACACAACGATGTACTGATCAAGTTATTTTGCTATTCTGCTTAGCTCATTCTAGGGCATTGCTAATCCTATCTCTAATGAGCTACTTGCCTTAGAACACTACTGATTCTATCTTGACGAGTTGTTTAATGTGTTAAATTCCAGAACTAAGGTTAACCAAAGCTCTGATACCACCTGTGACGATCTCAAAACCACGTGCGACGGAATTAAGGATAATCATTGGAATATAATACATTAGTCATCATTAGCAGAGAACAAATAATAGCGTAAACAGAATAATTTCCAAAAATATGACAGCGGAATCATAATATGTAACAACACCAGAGTAGCATAGTGTAGGATACAACTTAGTGCATAAAAGTAAATGATCAGTCTACATCGAGATCACTCATACCTAGACATCATAAATACATAATAGGAATAAATCTGTCTACATCGCGATAAGCGGAAATCATATACATATAGTACTAATGGCGGAATATCACATAGCCAAAATAATGAGAAGTCAAGTCCTCGCCATACAAGACAAAAGATGAACTCCATGCTGTAGTGCAAAATACAAAATATATCCTGCTACCTGTCACTAGGCTTCCCGTGTGAAAATAAGGGCACCCGAGTTTGCAAAGTGAAACAAACTACGAGTCGGTCATTAGACTGGTATGATAAATCTACTTACTTGGATAAACAACAATAACAAGGCAAATCATAGGACCACGCCACTTTAGCGGAACGGGTTTACTCCAGTGATTGCCAGTGCAATAAACAAGGTAAATTATTTAAACAACGTAATGCTTTTTATAAAAATGCAGCCATTATAAGACCCAAGTCCCATCATACAATGCAATGCAAGCCATAGGATAGGGTTTTACCTTATAATGGTCAAAATATGCTTAATACATGTAAAGCAAAATCATTTGATATTATTACTAGTGCATGTATGTTTCAAAAGAAAATCCAATCATAAATATCAATCCTAGGCGGCGTAAATGCCCCATACCACCATGTCGCCATATATAAGTTACAATCAAATCCATGATTTCGTATTGGAGATTTGGATTCCGTCATGAGTCGAGGCAAGGGGCAAGCTCCTCGCTGGCTTTGGGACACTCTAGCAAATGCCCCAGGACTACACACTCTGGGTAGCCCTTGGAATCGGCTGGGCCGGTCCACACTTACGTTAGTGGATTGGCAATTCCTGAACACACGTTTCCCAGTCCTATCGGACCTATATATTGAGGCGCCTTGCATTCCAACATCCACAAAGGTATAATAAGCAACGATGTCTTGGCTAATAAAACGCTGACACCACCCACAGCTAGAAAGAAACGTTGAAACACCCCACATCCGTTAGGGTCACTCTCAAAGGGAATGCCCTAATTTTGATGGAGGTTTATAAGTATAAGTCACAGATATACAAGACAGATATAATAACGCATATTTTTGAGCAGCGGAAAACAACAACTTTTATTTCATCAAAATACGTGTTACACAAACCATGCCATAATTGTCTTACAATTCTTCCAAAAACATAACATTTTCATAACTGTCTTAATTACTTTATTTAAAGAAGCATAAATAAACTGCATAAGTCCCATAATTGCGGTCCAAAGCCATCGTCCAAAACGGAAAGGATCTAAGCAATACATTCTTTCTCTTCAAGCTGGATGTGAAAACTAGTCAAGTTGCGGTATTCCCTCCCTGATAACCTGGGGGGGGGAACGGAAGAAAAAGAGGCGAAAGGAAAAAGGGTCAGTCGTAAAGACTGAGTAAGTCCTAGTGACTTTCAGTGTAAAAACGGTTAAAAACAACTTGTCATGTATGAACTGGAATTAAACTTAAGAATGGTGTCAAGCTGGACAAGATAGACTAAGGTGATCATGATAAGTCAAGACAAGTCAAATAAAGCATCACATGTTCAAGATTCGTTGCATCGACTGTACTAGTATACTAAGCCCAGGTCACAAGTTAATCACGAAATAAATCCCACGGTCCAATATCGTGAAATGACCCTGAAACGGGGTCTGACCCAAGTACGGGGTCCTACGGAGCGCTTATCTAGTCGATCGGCTCCCTACAAGTTCTAGCTCGTCAAGTGTCCGTGTCATACGGCTAATCACGAATGTAGTCACCTGTGCTGGATCCACCTTCGGGTGTATCAGCCCTAGGGTGTCAACCCCTGACACGATTCAAGATGCACAGATAAATCTACTGATACCCAGTGTCGGCCCCGAATACGTGCACGACCGTAGCCCACCGAACGTACACTGGCGTACCCCACTGCCGTCGTTCACCTCTTACAATCAGCCCAGTAATCGTGCCCCACCCGGCCTAGCCCTAGGGTGCCTTGATACATCTAGTGGGTTACTGCTGAAAAGGGTCGTGTCTAGGGTTTCGCCTAACAGATTAGGTCATGTAATTCATGACCTAACCCGCCTAACCGATTAAGTCATGTAATTTGTGACTTAATCCTTTTCCAGTCTAGTCATGTCAAGGTGGTTAAGTATGTCATTCATATTCGCGACTTAACCCGCCTACGTGTCATGCCAAGTTGGCTAAGTGTTGTCGTTTCAAGTTCATGACTTAGCCCTACAAATTGTGTTTAAGTTGGTTAAGTTGTCTTTTGATGTTCATGACTTAACCCTAATTTGGCATTAATTGATTCGTTGATGCACCGAACCTCTCACATTGGATCCTGTTGTTCGTAGCCACTGGATTTGCCGGGCGGTTCCGGGCAGGTTTACGCTACGAACTCAACCCAACCTCGGGTTTCAAGCGCGATGTGACCAACTACCCACATTGGATCCTATTGTTTGTAGCAACTGGATTTGCCGGGCGGTTCCGGGCAGATTTACACTACAAACTCAACCCAACCTCGAGTTGGCCACTTTCTTGTTTTCTAAAGTCATGCCCATGTTCTTAGCAGATTCGTGCTATTTCCATACCATGTTCATATGTTAACTTCATGCCCAACTAAGGCATGTTTCAAGTCAAGTTATGGCATGTTCAAGTCAAGTTTTCGTGCCATATTTCATGTTCTACCTATGCCAAATTTCACGGTTTATGATTATAATTAATTCAAGTTTTGCCTATTCTACCCAATCGTATCCCCAACGTATATAAACGTACTTCGTTCACAAGCATAAACAATTCAAGAGATAAAGGGGAATAACACCAAACATGTGATAGGCATATGTGACAATTCCAACATCACTTGCATAATAAACAGGCTATAACATATCACATGGTTTCAACACTAGCATGATGATAACTTGGCATAGTAATGGTTCCAACTTAGTTTAAAATGATGATTTCATCATAGGCATAATAATCATTGCGGGCATAATAATAATTTTATTACAAACATGAAACATTAAAGGCATGGTAATTCTAATAGGCATAGTGGATTCCACTTTAGCATTTTTAACATAATGATTCTCATCTAGCATTATAAACATAATGATTCCAACTTTTCATCATAACCTAGCAATTCCCAATTTGTCATTAACATGATAGGTATATTAACATCATAGGCATAGTTCCATCAACATCATAGACATGGTTTAATTAGAATCATAGGCATGGTTTAATCAACATAAAGATTTCAATAAACATAGTGATTCCATGGACATGTATTAGTCCAACTTGCCATACAATTATGCCCAAGTGATTCATAACAACATCAAAATCATGATAAGTTTAACTTGCAACGTTGACATAGCAATGTTCCCAAATTATAATTCAAAATTAAACAAAATAAACATGGATTAACAATAGTTCCTAAATTCGGTTTCAATTCACGGCATGTCCATGTTATTTTAGCGTTTTTGCCTAAAAAGTGACATAGAACTTACAATATGAAGCAAATAATCCAAATAAAAATCCCAAATCAAATAGCCCCAAATTCGTTGTCTAAAGCGTCGTAGTTGTCGTAGCCTCTAGTTGTAGCCTTCAAGAATCGTCCTTCGTCTTCTATAATTTTGTTCTTTGTATTTTTAATTTATAGCTCTAGGTTTAATGGTGGCGGCATGAGGCTAAAATGAAATAGTATGATTTAGGCTAGGTCTTAGGTCCTTTTTATAGTGTTTGCAAGTTGATTTAGACCGTTGATGGAGCTTGATTCAATAATAGCCGTTCGTTTGAAGGAGAGACCAACCAGGAGCTGACACCTAGCCCTAGTGACAAGGCAAGGCTCAGAAAATCGACCAAACATAGACCAGGCCAGCCAGGGTGGGCTGGGTTCGACCTGGCTCAGGGGCCAGGTCGACACCCCAGTCGACACAGTGTCGACTTGGCAGTCGACACGGGTTACCCAGGTTGACTGCCCAGTCGACCTGGCTAGCCCCAGGTCGACTGCCAAGTCGACCTGGGTGCCTTGGGTGGGAATTTTCCCGCCTTGGCCAATTGGGCCCGATTTTGAATTTTAAATTTGTTTTTCTGATCTGTTTTCGTCTGTTTGAATTTTAAACTGAATTCTGAAACTTCTGGAGGCCATATCTTGGTCATACGGACTCCGATTTTCGAAAACTTGGACTCTATTTCGCGTATTTTTCCGAGATGAACGTAATGGCGCATCCCGTTTCCCTTAGTTCTTTGATTTGAAATTAATTATACTTTAATTTGTGAATTTCACTGTTATAGAATACACGGGGTGTTACATTCTCCCCCACTTAAAAGGATTTCGTCCCCGAAATCTTCAAGTTCAGGAAGAATGTATATCCTAACATCCAAACATCCATCTACTCATCCATCAAACACGAGCATCCATTGTCCTTAAAAGACTTCTAATGCTTCATGATCATATGCGAAGTGTGTGTGTGTACATGTACTTATCTAATGCAAAATCAGGCGGTCTACTGATTCAGTTGACCTCCTTAATGCAAATTATGTAAGTGCCATGAATCCATTATGTATGCAAATTTTCCTATTCATGATTCTACATGAGTGCACTACCATTCATACATAAATGCAACATCCATATGACAACACACTAAACTTCATCCATATACGAATAAATACATTTATGCATATGCAACATGAAAATGTGTCTGAGCCGATCTAGTGCCTAATGTGTATTCATGCATCCACGAGCAACCACTTGCGACCACTTGCAACCATTTCGCAATCATAACATGTTTCAATTACATGTTTACATCCAAAAAGATTCTACCTATGGTTCTCAAGATAGGATCGAGGAGAGAAACAAGATAAAACAAAGTATCTAGAAGAAGTTAACGATGTACCCCAGAAGGTCCGGTCTGCTTCTTAGGTCAGTCTTTGATGATGTGTCCAGTCTCCCCACAATGAAAACATTCACCTTGCTTTCTCTTCCCCTTTCTACAATCCTTGGCTATGTGCCCTTCCGTACCACAGAAATTGCATTTCCTTTTATCACGTGAGTTGTTGTTCTTGCCCCCTTTCTTGGAGTCTACCTTCTTATTCTGAGAATCGTTGGGCTTGACCTCTTTCTTCTCTTGAGAGTTTTCTGCCTTTGTCTCCTCCTTGCCCTTATCTTCTTCGTTCAGCAATGCCATCTGCACCAACCTTTCATACGTAGCTCCCATGGGTATATGGGTCATGGCCAAACTGTGTAACGGCTCATTCAGCCCCTTGACAAAGCGGAGTGCCTTCTTGTGCGGGGTGTTGACTAGGTCCAGTCCGAACCTAGCCAGCTCATCGAACTGATTAACATATTCTTTGACTGTCATGTTCCCTTGCTTAAGAAATAAGAATTTTTCCAACTGAAGACTCCTTTCAGCTTCTGAGAGAAATTTAGCCTCGAACCTTACCCTAAAGTCCTCCCATGTTTCCACTGGTCTTTCTGCATTGGTGACTTCCCACCAGTAGGAAGCCTCGCCTTTAAGTAGCCATACTGCCAGTTGTACCTTCTGCCTACCTTCTACCTCAAAGATGACGAATAAGTCCTCGGTTTCCTTTAACCAATTCCTAGCTGCCACGAAGGACTCAGTTCCATGAAAGTCCTTTCCTCCCATAGCTTTAAAATCTTTACATATCTTAGCAAAGGTATTTCCTCGCAGAGGAGGTGGAGGAAGAGGTGTTGCTGCAGCTGGTTGATTTCCTGCAGCTGGGGGAGGAGGAACGGTGGGACCTCGCTGAGTGGCCCTTGCTTCTAAGAATCGTCTAAACCAACCAGGTATTGGTATACCCTCTGGCAAGTTAAGTTCTTCGGACATGCTGAAACAAATAGGACAGATTCAAAACGAAGGATAAAAGATAGTACCTACGGCTTTGGGGGACTTTGCCTTTAAAATAAAATAATATTTTATCTTTAAAAAAATGCTTCTTTAAATTTTCTTTTGAAAATAAATTTTCAAAACTTTTTATCTTATCTGGTAAACCTGGCTCTGATACCAAGTGAAACACCCCACCTCCGTTAGGGTCACTCTCAAAGGGAATGCCCTAATTTTGATGGAGGTTTATAAGTATAAGTCACAGATATACAAGACAGATATAATAACACATATTTTTGCGCAGCGGAAAACAACAACTTTTATTTCATCAAAATACGTGTTACACAAACCATGCCATAATTGTCTTACAATCTTCCAAAAACATAACATTTTCATAACTGTCTTGATTACTTTATTTAAAGAAGCATAAATAAACTGCATAAGTCCCATAATTGCGGTCCAAAGCCATAGTCCAAAACGGAAAGGATCCAAGCAATACATTCTTTCTCTTCAAGCTGGATGTGAAAACTGGTCAAGCTGCGGTATTCCCTCCCTGATAACCTGGGGGGGGGGGAACGGAAGAAAAAGAGGCGAAAGGAAAAAGGGTCAGTCGTAAAGACTGAGTAAGTCCTAGTGACTTTCAGTGTAAAAACGGTTAAAAACAACTTGTCATGTATGAACTGGAATTAAACTTAAGAATGGTGTCAAGCTGGACAAGATAGACTAAGGTGATCATGATAAGTCAAGACAAGTCAAATAAAGCATCACATGTTCAAGATTCGTTGCATCGACTGTACTAGTATACTAAGCCCAGGTCATAAGTTAATCACGAAATAAATCCCATGGTCCAATATCGTGAAATGACCCTGAAACGGGGTCTGACCCAAGTACGGGGTCCTACGGAGCGCTTATCTAGTCGATCGGCTCCCTACAAGTTCTAGCTCGTCAAGTGTCCGTGTCATACGGCTAATCATGAATGTAGTCACCTGTGCTGGATCCACCTTCGGGTGTATCAGCCCTAGGGTGTCAACCCCTGACACGATTCAAGATGCATAGATAAATCTACTGATACCCAGTGTCGGCCCCGGAATACGTGCACGACCGTAGCCCACCGAACCTACACTGGCGTACCCCACTGCAGTCGTTCATCTCTTACAATCAGCCCAGTAATTGTGCCCCACCCGGCCTAGCCCAGGGTGCCTTGATACATCTAGAGGGTTATTGCTGAAAAGGGTCGTGTCTAGGGTTTCGCCTAACAGATTAGGTCATGTAATTCGTGACCTAACCCGCCTAACCGATTAAGTCATGTAATTCGTGACTTAATCCTTTTCCAGTCTAGTCATGTCAAGGTGGTTAAGTATGTCATTCATATTCGCGACTTAACCCGCCTACGTGTCATGCCAAGTTGGCTAAGTCTTGTCGTTTCAAGTTCATGACTTAGCCCTACAAATCGTGTTCAAGTTGGTTAAGTTGTCTTTTCATGTTCATGACTTAACCCTAATTTGGCATTAATTGATTCGTTAATGCACCGAACCTCTCACATTGGATTCTGTTGTTCGTAGCCACTGGATTTGCCGGGCGGTTCCGGGCAGGTTTACGCTACGAACTCAACCCAACCTCGGGTTTCAAGCGCGATGTGACCAACTACCCACATTGGATCCTATTGTTTGTAGCAACTGGATTTGCCGGGCGGTTCCGGGCAGATTTACACTACAAACTCAACCCAACCTCGAGTTGGCCACTTTCTTGTTTTCTAAAGTCATGCCCATGTTCTTAGCAGATTCGTGCTATTTCCATACCATGTTCATATGTCAACTTCGTTCCCAACTAAGGCATGTTTCAAGTCAAGTTATGGCATGTTCAAGTCAAGTTTTCGTGCCAAATTTCATGTTCTACCTATGCCAAATTTCACGGTTTATGATTATAATTAATTCAAGTTTTGCCTATTCTACCCAATCGTATCCCCAACGTATATAAACGTACTTCGTTCACAAGCATAAACAATTCAAGAGATAAAGGGGAATAACACCAAACATGTGATAGGCATATGTGAAAATTCCAACATCACTTGCATAATTATCAGGCTATAACATATCACATGGTTTCAACACTAGCATGATGATAACTTGGCATAGTAATGGTTCCAACTTAGTTTAACATGATGATTTCATCATAGGCATAATAATCATTGCGGGCATAATAATAATTTTATTACAAACATGAAACATTAAAGGCATGGTAATTCTAATAGGCATAGTGGATTCCACTTTAGCATTTTTAACATAATGATTCTCATCTAGCATTATAAACATAATGATTCCAACTTTTCATCATAACCTAGCAATTCCCAATTTGTCATTAACATGATAGGTATATTAACATCATAGGCATAGTTCCATCAACATCATAGACATGGTTTAATTAGCATCATAGGCATGGTTTAATCAACATAAAGATTTCAATAAACATAGTGATTCCATGGACATGTATTAGTCCAACTTGCCATACAATTATGCCCAAGTGATTCATAACAACATCAAAATCATGATAAGTTTAACTTGCAACGTTGACATAGCAATGTTCCCAAATTATAATTCAAAATTAAACAAAATAAACATGGATTAACAATAGTTCCTAAATTCGGTTTCAATTCACGGCATGTCCATGTTATTTTAGCGTTTTTGCCTAAAAAGTGACATAGAACTTACAATATGAAGCAAATAATCCAAATAAAAATCCCAAATCAAATAGCCCCAAATTCGTTGTCTAAAGCATCGTAGTTGTCGTAGCCTCTAGTTGTAGTCTTCAAGAATCGTCCTTCGTCTAGTATAATTTTGTTCTTTGTATTTTTAATTTAAAGCTCTAGGTTTAATGGTGGCGGCATGAGGCTAAAATGAAATAGTATGATTTAGGCTAGGTCTTAGGTCCTTTTTATAGTGTTTGCAAGTTGATTTAGACCGTTGATGGAGCTTGATTCAATAATAGCCGTTCGTTTGAAGGAGAGACCAACCAGGAGCTGACACCTAGCCCTAGTGACAAGGCAAGGCTCAGAAAATCGACCAAACACAGACCACGCCAGCCAGGGTGGGCTGGGTTCGACCTGGCTCAGGGGCCAGGTCGACACCCCAGTCGACACCGTGTCGACTTGGCAGTCGACACGGGTTACCCAGGTCGACTGCCCAGTCGACCTGGCTAGCCCCAGGTCGACTGCCAAGTCGACCTGGGTGCCTTGGGCGGGAATTTTCCCGCCTTGGCCAATTGGGCCCGATTTTGAATTTTAAATTTGTTTTTCTGATCTGTTTTCGTCTGTTTGAATTTTAAACTGAATTCTGAAACTTCTGGAGGCCATATCTTGGTCATACGGACTCCGATTTTCGAAAACTCGGACTCTATTTCGCGTATTTTTCCGAGACGAACGCAATGGCGCATCCCTTTTCCCTTAGTTCTTTTATTTGAAATTAATTATACTTTAATTTGTGAATTTCACTGTTATAGAATACACGGGGTGTTACAAACGTCATGTTCTCACAGCGGTCCTTATCCCATTTTTAACTCATACCGAGGTGTGATGCTCGTGAATCAATGTCATACACAAAGCTTCGCTATAAAGCCGTGCTTTGATCATCAACACCACAAGACTTTGCTTTTCAACAAAAGCCTTGATCATTTCATCTTTGCATGCCACGTTGTCAATCCACACCATACCACCGATGTCTAACGATATACAACCTCTGAGCTCGTACGTCTCAGAGAAGGGCGTTAAGCAAGAGAATAAATTCTCCGCCGCCATACAGATGTATATTTAGTAGAGATCAACAAATAAAGCACAGAATACACGTCAGACACACATCCATTTACAAGTCCATTTTGGGTCTGAACGAAACCGGAGGCACCTTATTCCTGCTCCCATATGTCCAATACAGGAGAGAGGCCCTCGCATATCCGGGCGATCAACAAGTACGTTCAGACTACTACCACTGTAACCTCATCTAGGGAGCTACCCATCTCAAAGCATCAGTAGTAATCTACATGATGTGAAGATCACTGGTCTTGCACCAGCTTCATATCTTCGACATTTACTCTTCGATCAATTATTTGAAATGAGAATTACTTGGCCTTTTCAAATAATTCGCGTACATTAGAATTCAAATCAATTCTGTCCATGGTTAAATTATTCGACATCCACATTTACGTTCTTTATATAATTTTAATGTCAAACACATTCAACCATCAAATATCAAGCAAACCAAGTAGAATCGGTTTATTTCCATTCCATGTTGATTATAATATTTTATAACGATATTCTGCTATTTTTATTTATTTAAAAATAGCGTCATTTAATTAAACGACGTTTCATGCCATAACGTGGCCCTAGCGCTGTTTTTCTCTAATTTTGATTTACACATTTCTCAAAATCTAACCGTTGGATCTTAACGAAGTTGATTCCATTGGAAAAACCTCTCCAAAGAGAACCCAATGGTTCTGGTTTCGGGAGAATAAGACAGTCGGATCTCTCGATATAATTGTTTAAAGTTACGATTTCAAAATACGAACTGCAGCGTCACTATTCGTTTTATTTAATTTATTTATATACTCATACAAATATAATTCATTTTGGCGCTGTTTTCATTTAGGTTTGAATTAAACATTTCACACAATCCAACTGTTGGATTTTAACAAACTTTGTATCGTTGGAAAGATTTTTCCAAAGCAAACCGAACGATTCCGGTTTCGGAGAAATCCGATGGTCGGATTTCTCTATATGATCGTTTAAAATTACAATTCCAAAACACGTACTCCAGCTGCATGATTCGTTTATTTAATTAATTTTTATATATATATATATATATATATATATATATGTAAATATAATTCATTCGATGATTTCCATATCGTTTTTAACTTCAAATATTTCACTAGCGCATTTAAATTTCGGAAAATTTCGCCATAACCTCCTTTGTACGGGGAGGGATTTGGAAATTTATTGGGCCGTATTAGGCACCCAATAAATCCTAAAAAGCATGCACATATTTATAGTGATATATTTTGGTATCCACAGGGGAGTGTGTATAGATCATAACTCCAGAGAATAAATTCTCGTCACCCTATAAATGGTTTTTGTGCCTTAATGACCGGAGAGACGTGTTTATTGTCATCTCCAGACCTGTGTGGAGTTTTTATTATCTAGCAATTTATCGTTATATTTTATATAGTCCATATCAATCTTCAGTTCAACCTGAAATATAGTCATCGCCATACAAGCTCTCGCTTGTATGGTGCATCTTCAACCTCGTCACATAAGCTCCAAATGCTTATGTGGTATATGGTAGTGTATGCTATCCTCAAGAAGTATGCCATGTAGCGTAGTTTAAAATTAATTGTTGCTATCCTATGGCGACGTTTATTATTTCACACAGAACAACCAGCACTCCGCATCCAATGGCATTCACAAGAATTTATATAATAATAAAATTGCGTGGCCAACTCATTAAGGTTTACCTATTTGTCGGGTACGCAAATATATTTTTTACTCAACAGCTAATACATATTCCTGTTCAACACACATATATACATATGTAGAACTGAACTAAAATAATATTTTTTTAGCGAACAAATGTTTGTTTCAATATGCGATTATTTTTAACACTTCATGCATGGACAAAAATGTTATTTTTGGCAAACAAAAATATGTTTCAACACATTTGTATTTTTAGCGAGTAGTATACATGATAAAAATGATATTTTTAACGTTCAAAATATTTATTCCACACATGAATGTTTTTAGCACTTCATACTCACAATAAAATGTAAATTTTATTGTTCAATCCTTTTATTCAACACATGAATCCTTTTCAACATATGAATATTTTAATTAGCTCATACATATAATAAAAATGATATTTTTATCGTTAAAACAATTTTTTTAAAACACGAATATTTTATTTACCTCATACATAAGATAAAAAGTTATTCTTGAAGTTAAAATAATTTATTTAAAACACTAGTATTTTATTTACTCCATATCTATGATAAAAATGTTATTTTTTACTTTTCAAACAATTAATTCAACACATGAATGTCATTCAACGCATGAATATCTCAACATATGAATATCTCATACATTCACACTTCATATACTTCACCCGCATGATAAAAATGTGATTTTTTATTACCTATACAATTCATTCAACATAAGAATATAATTCATTACATGAAAATAATTCAAACACATAGATATTACTGAAAATATCGGCAGCATAACGGTAAGGGGTTAAAAATTGGCACCGTCCCGAGTACGGCTCCTCGCACTACCTTAGGCCTCGTGGCGTTCCATAAGGGGCTTATATAAATGATCTAAGATCAATTTCATATCATATGAATTTTCCATAATAATTCCCATTGTTTCAACCACAAATAATTTCTTTCAACCACAAACAAATATTTCCAACCATTCGCATTACAACTAATTTTCAACCATTCGCATTATCAATCAATTTCGCGTCATACACAATCAATTCATATCGTCCATGGTCTGTGGACGAGGGGAGTGTGTGTGTGTATATATATATATGTAACACCCCGAATTTTCGGTTAATGCTAAAATTCACAAATTAAAGAATAACTAATCCCAGATGTGGGAATTAGGGGAAACGGGCTACGTCATTGCGTTCGTCTCGGAAAAATACGAAAAATAGAGTCCGAGTTTGCGTAAAACGGGTACCGTATGAAAGAGATATGGACGAACGAAGTTAGGCAGAAAAACCAGAAACAGGCCAGAAATGCACTGGCGCACTTGTGAAGTGCGCCAGTACAAAAATGCACTGGCGCACTTATGAAGTGCGCCAGTACAAAAATGCACTGATGCACTTGTGAAGTGCGCCCGTGCCGAGCCAAGAAACCTGCACAGTTTCTAGAGAGTTCTGTGGTTGGGTGCACCAGTTTGGGGTTTGGGCTTGGTCTTAGGGCTGGTTTCTGGAAGGTGCCGAAATCTAAGGGTCCTAATCTAATTTAGGGTTAATCTAAGGGCCTAAAACACTCACCTAATCTATAAATACACCCTAATACTACCCTAATTCATACTAAAAATAGAAATGATGGCCTCATGCCGCCAAAATCAAACTTAAGAGGAGCCTCCACTAGTTTATGAAGGAAGTTGCAAGCTAATCAACCTCTAATCATCATCTTCTTCATATTTAGCAACTAGTTCTACTTCATAAGTTTGCTAATCTTGGTTTTGGTGAGTTTCTATCACTTTAACATCAATTGCTAAAGTAAGTAGATTGGGTGTAATGAGACTTATGGTCTTAAATGCGGATTAGTGAGTTTGAATCATTTGTAATGATATGCTACTCTATGTTTTCCTATGTTTATGCATGTTTAACAAGTGGGTTTATGCATGTTTAATAAGTTGGTTTATGCATGTTTAATAAGTGGGTTTATGCATATCTAATAAGTGGGTTTATGCATGTTTAATAAGTGGGTTTATGCATATCTAATAAGTGGGTTTATGCATGTTTAACAAGTGAGTTATGCAAGTTCATATGCAAGTTATGTGTACGATGTTATGTAAGTTATGTGTAGGTTGTTATGCAAGTTCATATGCAAGTTATGTATATGCTTAAATGCAAGTTTAACATGATATGCAAGTTATGCATGCTTATGCAAGTATGTGGATGCCTATGCAAGTTATGTATATGCTTAAATGCAAGTTTAACATGATACGCAAGTTATGCATGCTTATGCAAGTATGTGAATGCTTATGCAAGAATGTGAATGCTTATGCAAGTTATGTGTATGCTTAAATGCACGTTAACATGTTATGCAAGTTATGAGAATGCTTATATGCAAGTTCAACATGTTATGCAAGATATGTGTATGACAATATGCAAGTTTGGGTTAAATGTAGTTGGGTTAATATATGCTCATATATGCAAGTTGACATCCTCTTAACCCATGACAAAGTTATATGCTAAGATTTGGTTAAACCCATGATATTTGTGATGGATCTTCCCTTTTATTATGTCATGAAATGAGAACGATTTACGTGGGGAACGATGGGGTTAATAAATATGTTAATAAAAGTATGATTGGGTATGATTAAGCATACCATAAGAAAATAAATTAACATAAGTGGGAATTTACCTATTGAGTTAGGTCTACCCCATGGGAATTTACCTATTGAGTTAGGTCTACCCATGTTATGAAAAACTTGATATTAATTAGGGATAATTAATATGGGGGTGATTAATTAGGTGTAATTAATCAACTAAGACACGAGGTTGGACCCTTTTGTAGCGGAAGTCTGCCCGGAACCGACCGGCCATCCAGCGGCTACAAATGATTGGCCCAATGTGAGAGGTCTTAGTCATAAATTAAATACGTGGTTAAAGTAAAGACACGAGGTTAGACCCTTTTTATGACAGAAGTCTGCCCGGAACCAACCGGCATATCCAGCAGTCATAAAAGATGGTCTAATGTGAGAGGTCTTTATGAGGTCATGATCTTAATTAATTAATTAAGAAACACTTAACCATATTAGCATGTAGAGGGACATGAGGGGTTAAGTGGGTGCCTTGGGTGGCATGTGGAAATCTAGTGGGCTGCCTTGGGTGGCAATAGAAAATACGAATAGAATACTTAACCAAGTGGAAACATGTAATTAAACATGATTAAAGGGTTAAGTGGGATACACTAGACAAGTGACAAGCTTAGGTGGGTAGCTTGTGGGGGCCCATTTCAACCAATATCCCAAACGTATCTTTGTGGGCTCGACTCTAGTCGGGTGACGGGACACGCATATTGGGCTTGACTATAAGAGGCCAAAACGGGTTAGCGGTGGCAACGCAGGATCAACGGGTTTCATATGCGTGTGTGGACCCGGGCTGGTTGGTAAGTCGTTGTTGCATCGTGTAGATATAAAGCCGTGCACCGTTGATATTATCAGGTGGCCACTTTGGGGAATGATACACCCCATTGTGGGACCAGCACGGGTATCTACGGTAGGGAGCCGATCGCTTGGGAGTAGTGGGTACACCTAATAAAGATAGGGGCAGACGGCACCTATGTAGGGGTACACGAAACTACTGGGTAAAATTACTAAGTACACCTAGTGAGATAGGGGCAGACGGCACCTATGTAGTGGGCTAGGAGTACACGAGACTACTGGGGAAATTTTCTAAGTCCTTAGGAGGGATCAACCTTTAAGTAGAAATGACTGGTGTGGTGCAGTGTAGTAATTATCCTTGGGTGGGTAGATGCGTCTTTACAGTTATCTTAGTTTATCCTAAGTCTACCAAGCTACTTAGTGTAGCCATTCATCCCCAGACATTACCATAGGTTAAGTTTATGTCTTCTCTGGTTACTTTAATGATTGTATTGTTAAAGTTATAGGACTCGCTCAGACTTATGTCTGACCCCGTTGTTTTTATCTTTTTTCCTAACCCTCAGGTCCTACGGTGGATCCAAGCAGTAGTGGAGCTTGATCGGATTGCTGTTCCAGTCTTTAGGAGCTTGGATAGATGTAAAGCTCCAGTTACCCAGTTATCTTTTCTTTTGTCCTGGCTATTGTATGAGAGAGTGGGATTATGTACTTCTTTATTTTGATGGATATTGTACTTGACTTTTATTTTGGTTTTATGATGTAACCAGACATGTTTACTTCCGCTGTTATGAGATGATGTTTTAAATTTCAAGTACTGTTTATATCTGTCTTGTTGTAATTTTTCTGTTCTATATTCACTAAAATACTCCACCGATGCTATGGCATTCCCTTAGAGAGTGACCATAGCGGGCGTGGGGTGTTACACGTGGTATCAGAGCAAAGGTTACCAGAACAGATAAAAGTTTTAGAAAACTATTTTTCTAAAAACATTTTTGGAAGAGATATTTTCAAAAACATGTCTTTTAAGAGAAAAGTTTTTGAAAGAAAAGCATAATCCCCAATAGCCATATCTTTATCCTTCGAATTCTCCGTTTTGAATCTTTCCTTTTTCGTTTCAGCATGGCTGAGGATCTTAACTTTCCGGAGGGTGTGATGATACCAGTATGGTATAGGAGATTGATGGAGGCTAGGGCCACCACTGCGGGTCCAGCAAATGTTCCTCCACCAACCGTAGCACCCGATCTTCCT
The DNA here is from genome assembly GCA_030737875.1 of Allium sativum. Taxonomy (NCBI): domain Eukaryota; kingdom Viridiplantae; phylum Streptophyta; class Magnoliopsida; order Asparagales; family Amaryllidaceae; genus Allium; species Allium sativum. The sequence goes on along the minus strand of CM060915.1, from coordinate 900,600,605 downwards.
CCTCCTCCTCCTCCTCGCACGGATACTTTTGCTAAGACTTGCAAGGAATTTATAGCTATGGGAGGGAAACCTTTTCAAGGATCTGAAACTTTTGTGGAGGCTAGAGATTGGCTTAAGGAGGTGGAAGAGTTGATAGATATCTTTGAGATGGAAGAAGGAAAGAAAGTCAAGTTAGCTGCTTGGTTAATGAAGGGAGAGGCCTCATTCTGGTGGGAGGTCACTAATGGGGAACGCCCTGTTGACTCTTGGGCGGATTTTAGGCAAAGATTTGTGGCCAAGTTTCTCTCAAGGGCGGAGGAAAACTTGTATATGGAAAGATTCTTGACCCTAAAGCAAGGAAATCTCTCAGTGAAGGAATATGTCAACAAGTTTAATCAATTGGCAAGGTTTGGCCTAGACATGGTGAATACACCGGAGAAGAAGGCTTTGAGGTTCATGAAAGGCTTGAATGAACCGATGCATGGTTTGGCTATGACTCATATCCCTATGGGAGCCACCTTTGAGAAGCTAGTTGACATGGCACTCATGCATGAAGAAGAGAAGGGTCCCAATGCTAATAGGGCACCCGAGAAGAAGGGAGATCAAAAGAGACCTCAGCAACAACAGCAAAATAAAGGTGGGAAAGGCAACGGTGGCAAGGGCAAGAAGAAGAAGTGTTTCAATTGTGGGACACCTGGCCACCTAAGCAAGGATTGTCGCAAGAAGAAGAAGACTGGCTGCTTCCACTGTGGCGAAGCAGGGCATTTAGTGAAGGATTGCCCTAAGAAGGGGCAAAGGACGGGGTCTACCTCAGGAGGACAGGTGCAAGCTCTTATGGCACCAGGTCAGGCTAGGGGGCAAGTACAGGCTCTCGCAGTCCCACCGATTCAGGAGAGAGGTAGAACTATTTCCGTTGAAAGTCTGGTTTTTCTATTTGATCATCCTGTCCGTACATTGTTTGATTCAGGCGCATCGCATTCGTTTATCTCATCATCATTAGTTGAGTCACTGCACTTAGACACCAGTCTGGTAGATGATCCCTTGGTTGTTTCAAACCCAATTGGGGGCTCCACTTATTTGTCCATGATATGTTTGGGTTTGAAGATTTCTATACTTAGCATTGAGTTTAGATGTGATGCTTTTGTGTTGGGCTTCACGGGCTATGGGTTGATTTTGGGCATGGACTGGTTATCCAGTAATGGTGCCGTTCTTGATTGCGAAAGGAGAGTTGTTAGGCTCATGACCCGCTTGGGTAACACTCTCGAGATTTCTTGTAATCCCATGGATTCTGTTATGCTAAGTTATCTTGAATCGCTTGACGCTTCGGTCGAGAGTTTACAATCTGTTAAAGTGGTCCGGGAATATCCGGATGTGTTTGAGGATGTGAAGGGCTTACATCCGAAGCGGGAGATTGACTTCCGAATATATCTGGTGGATAATGCTAAACCTGTATCTTTACCAGTGCGCCACATGGCTCCTCGTGAGAGGAGGGAACTCCATAAGCAAGTAGGGGAGTTGCTTGAGAAGGGGTTCATAAGACGAAGTATATCAGAGTGGGGTGCTCCAGTAGTATTTGCTACAAAGGCAGATGGGTCCCTCAGACTTTGTGTAGACTATAGAGAACTCAACAAGCTCACAAAGAAGAATAGACACCCATTGCCGAGGATTGATGATCTTTTCGATCAGTTGGTTGGCGCTTCAGTATTTTCTCAATTGGACTTAGCCACGGGGTTTCATCAGTTGAGGGTGGCTGAGGATAGCATAGACAAGACTGCCTTTAGGACTCCAGATGGTTTCTATGAGTGGCTGGTGATGCCATTTGGGTTGACGAACGCCCCTGCATACTTTGTTGATTTGATGAGTAGGGTGTTCAGGGAGTTCCTTAATAAATTCGTGGTGGTCTTTGTGGATGATATCTTAGTATTTTCTAAGAGTGAAGAAGAGCATGCCCTACATCTTGGGGAGGTATTGAAGACTCTTCGAGCACATAGCCTTAAGGCTAAATTCTCTAAATGTCACTTCTGGAGGAAGGAGGTGCGTTTCTTGGGGCACGTGGTCTCCAAGGAAGGGATAGCTGTGGATCCCGCGAAGGTAGTATCAATTCAGGATTGGAAGGTTCCGAAGAATGCTACCGAAGTAAGAAGTTTCTTGGGGTTGGCGGGTTATTATAGGAAGTTTATTAAAGACTTCGCGAAGATATCAGCCCCATTAACCCGCTTAACGAAGAAGAATCTTGTTTTCACATGGGACGTAGATTGTGATGATGCGTTCCGACGGTTAAAGAGAGCTTTAACCACTGCTCCAGTTTTAGTGTTGCCAGATGGGAGCAAGCCATTTGTTGTCTATACTGACGCTTGTGGGATAGGACTAGGCGCAGTCTTAATGCAAGAGGGAAGGGTAATAGCCTATGGTGGAAGGCAGTTGAGAGTGCATGAGAAAAATTACCCTACCCATGATTTAGAGTTGGCCGCTATTGTTTTTGCGCTTAAGATTTGGCGCCATTATCTTCTTGGTGAGAGATTCGAATTGTTCACTGACCACAAATCATTGAAGTACTTGTTTTCTCAGAAGGATTTGAATTTGAGACAGCAAAGGTGGATGGAGTTTTTAGCATCCTATGATTTCGAGATAGCGTATACCCCTGGCAAGGGTAACGTGGTGGCGGACGCCTTGAGCAGAAAGAGGTTGTCCTTGAGTCCATTGTTCGTGGAACAACGAAGCTTGGAATTTATCTCGATGTTTGATTTCAGACCATCCATTGATTATGTACCCGGTTTGCTAGCTTCCTTGGAGGTTAGACCTACTCTTTTGGGGCGGATTGGAGAAGCACAGAGGGACGACCCACAGTTGGTTGAGTTGGTGGAGAAGCTCATAAGGAGGGAGTCGTCCAACCATTTGAGTAGGTACACCCTAGACGATAGGGGGTGCTTGCGTAGAGACGGTAGACTTTGTGTACCGCAAGACGAGGGTTTGAGGAAGGTTATTCTTGATGATGCACACCGTTCTAGGATGACCATTCATCCCGGTGGGGACAAGATGTACCAAGACATGAAGAGGGTTTTCTTCTGGGCCGGTATGAAGAAAGATGTGGCTGAGTATGTCGCCCGATGCTTGGTGTGCCAACAAGTGAAGGCGGAGCAAAAGAAACCTGGTGGGTTGCTTCACCCATTGGAAGTTCCGCAATGGAAGTGGGATAGCGTCTCGATGGATTTTATTGACGGGTTACCCAGATCGAGAAAGGGTAATACAGGAATTTGGGTGGTGGTAGACAGGCTTACTAAGAGCGCCCATTTCATACCTGTGAAGAGCAAGAGGACTGCTCCATGGCTAGCTTCAGTATATCTTCGAGAGATAGTTCGATTGCATGGGGTACCCTCTAGCATAGTGAGTGATCGAGATCCTATCTTCACTAGCGAGTTCTGGAGAAGTTTGCAAGAAGCAGTGGGGACTCAATTGTGTCTGAGCACCGCATATCATCCTCAGACGGACGGCCAGACTGAGAGGGTGAATCGTGTTCTAGAAGACCTTTTGAGGCTTTGTATCTTAGATTTTGGAGGTACATGGGAAGAGCATCTTCCATTGGTGGAGTTCGCATATAATAACAGCTTTCAGTCCAGTATTGGTATGGCTCCTTTCGAAGCTCTCTATGGAAGGCCTTGTCGATCACCTACATGTTGGTGGGAATCTACGGATAAGATCTTGCTTGGGCCTGATATGATTAGGGAGACTTCTGAGAAGATTGACTTGATTCGAAGAAGGATGAAAGCAGCGCAGGACAGGCAAAAATCTTATGTGGACAAGAGAAGGACGGATCTTGAGTTTGAAGTTGGGGACATGGTCTTTGTCAAAGTGTCTCCTTTACGAAATGTGGTTCGCTTTGGATCTGTTGGGAAGTTAGCACCAAGATTCGTAGGGCCATTTCCTATTAAGGAAAGGATTGGACGGATGGCGTATAGAGTGGAGTTGCCCGACAGACTTAGTGGTGTACATGATGTATTCCATGTGTCCCATTTGAGGAAGTGCTTACATGAGACCGCAGAGGTGGTAGAGCCGACCTTGCTTAAAGAAGTGGAAGTAGAGCGTGATGCGACTATTCGACGAGCTCCTACACGCATCCTTGGGTCAGAGACTAGGAAATTGAGGAGTCGAGAGGTTCAACTAGTCAAGGTACAATGGGGAGAAGACGAGGGCAACGCAACTTGGGAAACGGAAACGAAGATGCGTTCATTGTACCCGTTCCTTTTTGAGGGTATGTCTTTTAACTTCTCCTTTATCGTTTGTCTAGTACTTATCTTATCTTTGGTATGTCCTCTCATTAGTACCTTTGACCTTTAGATAGGGTAAACCTATGGTTGAAACATGTGTTTGAGACATGTTATGTTTGATGGATGCATGTGGATGCAAGTGGTTGCTAGTGGTTGCTCGTGGATGCATGTACACACACTCTAGGCACTAGATCGGCTCAATCACTTCATATGGCATATTGCATAAAATTGTGTGTAGGAAGCTATATTTATGGATGTATAATGATTGTGTTATCATATGGATGATGCATTTTGGTGAATGATTGTGCACTAATGTAGATATTGTATGTGTCGATAGGGTTCTCTCGCATACATAATGGATGCATGGCACTATCATGGTTTGCATATGTTCATACATTAGATAGGGAACATATACACACACTTTTTGCATATGCTCATACATCATTAGAAACTGTTTTAAGGACAATGGATGCCCATGTTTGATGGATTGAGTAGATGGTTGTTTGGATGGTAGGATATGCATTCTCCTTAGCTTAGAGATTTCGGGGACGAAATCCTTTAAGGAGGGGAGAATGTAACACCCCGAATTTTCGGTTAATGCTAAAATTCACAAATTAAAGAATAACTAATCCCAGATGTGGGAATTAGGGGAAACGGGCTGCGTCATTGCGTTCGTCTCGGAAAATAACGCAAAATAGAGTCCGAGTTTGCGTAAAACGGGTACCGTATGAAAGAGATATGGACGAACGAAGTTAGGCAGAAAAACCAGAAACAGGCCAGAAATGCACTGGCGCACTTGTGAAGTGCGCCAGTACAAAAATGCACTGGCGCACTTCTGAAGTGCGCCAGTACAAAAATGCACTGGCGCACTTGTGAAGTGCGCCCGTGCCGAGCCAAGAAACCTGCACAGTTTCTAGAGAGTTCTGTGGTTGGGTGCACCAGTTTGGGGTTTGGGCTTGGTCTTAGGGCTGGTTTCTGGAAGGTGCCGAAATCTAAGGGTCCTAATCTAATTTAGGGTTAATCTAAGGGCCTAAAACACTCACCTAATCTATAAATACACCCTAATACTACCCTAATTCATACTAAAAATAGAAATGATGGCCTCATGCCGCCAAAATCAAACTTAAGAGGAGCCTCCACTAGTTTATGAAGGAAGTTGCAAGCTAATCAACCTCTAATCATCATCTTCTTCATATTTAGCAACTAGTTCTACTTCATAAGTTTGCTAATCTTGGTTTTGGTGAGTTTCTATCACTTTAACATCAATTGCTAAAGTAAGTAGATTGGGTGTAATGAGACTTATGGTCTTAAATGTGGATTAGTGAGTTTGAATCATTTGTAATGATATGCTACTCTATGTTTTCCTATGTTTATGCATGTTTAACAAGTGGGTTTATGCATGTTTAATAAGTTGGTTTATGCATGTTTAATAAGTGGGTTTATGCATATCTAATAAGTGGGTTTATGCATGTTTAATAAGTGGGTTTATGCATATCTAATAAGTGGGTTTATGCATGTTTAACAAGTGAGTTATGCAAGTTCATATGCAAGTTATGTGTATGATGTTATGTAAGTTATGTGTAGGTTGTTATGCAAGTTCATATGCAAGTTATGTATATGCTTAAATGCAAGTTTAACATGATATGCAAGTTATGCATGCTTATGCAAGTATGTGGATGCCTATGCAAGTTATGTATATGCTTAAATGCAAGTTTAACATGATACGCAAGTTATGCATGCTTATGCAAGAATGTGAATGCTTATGCAAGTTATGTGTATGCTTAAATGCATGTTTAACATGTTATGCAAGTTATGAGAATGCTTATATGCAAGTTCAACATGTTATGCAAGATATGTGTATGACAATATGCAAGTTTGGGTTAAATGTAGTTGGGTTAATATATGCTCATATATGCAAGTTGACATCCTCTTAACCCATGACAAAGTTATATGCTAAGATTTGGTTAAACCCATGATATTTGTGATGGATCTTCCCTTTTATTATGTCATGAAATGAGAACGATTTACGTGGGGAACGATGGGGTTAATAAATATGTTAATAAAAGTATGATTGGGTATGATTAAGCATACCATAAGAAAATAAATTAACATAAGTGGGAATTTACCTATTGAGTTAGGTCTACCCCATGGGAATTTACCTATTGAGTTAGGTCTACCCATGTTATGAAAAACTTGATATTAATTAGGGATAATTAATATGGGGGTGATTAATTAGGTGTAATTAATCAACTAAGACACGAGGTTGGACCCTTTTGTAGCGGAAGTCTGCCCGGAACCGACCGGCCATCCAGCGGCTACAAATGATTGGCCCAATGTGAGAGGTCTTAGTCATAAATTAAATACGTGATCAAAGTAAAGACACGAGGTTAGACCCTTTTTATGACAGAAGTCTGCCCGGAACCAACCGGCATATCCAGCAGTCATAAAAGATGGTCTAATGTGAGAGGTCTTTATGAGGTCATGATCTTAATTAATTAATTAAGAAACACTTAACCATATTAGCATGTAGAGGGACATGAGGGGTTAAGTGGGTGCCTTGGGTGGCATGTGGAAATCTAGTGGGCTGCCTTGGGTGGCAATAGAAAATACGAATAGAATACTTAACCAAGTGGAAACATGTAATTAAACATGATTAAAGGGTTAAGTGGGATACACTAGATAAGTGACAAGCTTAGGTGGGTAGCTTGTGGGGGCCCATTTCAACCAATATCCCAAACGTATCTTTGTGGGCTCGACTCTAGTCGGGTGACGGGACACGCATATTGGGCTTGACTATAAGAGGCCAAAACGGGTTAGCGGTGGCAACGCAGGATCAACGGGTTTCATATGCGTGTGTGGACCCGGGCTGGTTGGTAAGTCGTTGTTGCATCGTGTAGATATAAAGCCGTGCACCGTTGATATTATCAGGTGGCCACTTTGGGGAATGATACACCCCATTGTGGGACCAGCACGGGTATCTACGGTAGGGAGCCAATCGCTTGGGAGTAGTGGGTACACCTAATAAAGATAGGGGCAGACGGCACCTATGTAAGGGTACACGAAACTACTGGGTAAAATTACTAAGTACACCTAGTGAGATAGGGGCAGACGGCACCTATGTAGTGGGCTAGGAGTACACGAGACTACTGGGGAAATTTTCTAAGTCCTTAGGAGGGATCAACCTTTAAGTAGAAATGACTGGTGTGGTGCAGTGTAGTAATTATCCTTGGGTGGGTAGATGCGTCTTTACAGTTATCTTAGTTTATCCTAAGTCTACCAAGCTGCTTAGTGTAGCCATTCATCCCCAGACATTACCGTAGGTTAAGTTTATGTCTTCTCTGGTTACTTTAATGATTGTATTGTTAAAGTTATAGGACTCGCTCAGACTTATGTCTGACCCCGTTGTTTTTATCTTTTTTCCTAACCCTCAGGTCCTACGGTGGATCCAAGCAGTAGTGGAGCTTGATCGGATTGCTGTTCCAGTCTTTAGGAGCTTGGATAGATGTAAAGCTCCAGTTACCCAGTTATCTTTTCTTTTGTCCTGGCTATTGTATGAGAGAGTGGGATTATGTACTTCTTTATTTTGATGGATATTGTACTTGACTTTTATTTTGGTTTTATGATGTAACCAGACATGTTTACTTCCGCTGTTATGAGATGATGTTTTAAATTTCAAGTACTGTTTATATCTGTCTTGTTGTAATTTTTCTGTTCTATATTCACTAAAATACTCCACCGATGCTATGGCATTCCCTTAGAGAGTGACCATAGCGGGCGTGGGGTGTTACAATATATGTATATACATTTCAACACATATATGATTTTTACAATGCATGTGTAATTTATGCATCGCTCATATAACTTATACAATGCTCATACATGTGGTGCACAATGCATATATAATTTATATTTCGCTCATATAATTTATACAATGCATTTCCATTCCATATTGAATTTAGATGTCGCACATTGATTTTAATCCTTCTGAAATTTGTAGCGAGCTCGGAACACGTTCTAGCTTCTTCTAGAATGTAGATGATGGTGCTACGAGTCCGATATTTCTTGTTTCATCGAATTTCATCAACATAGCAAAAAGATGTGATTTTTATTTGAAAATCACTATTTGCAACACTTAGAAGTGTTATTTTTTATTCTAAAAACAAAGGCCATTACCTTCAGCTAAACCTTCCGAACTAGGTTTTGATTTTTAACACAAACCGTTGCACAATACTGGAATCAGATGGCACCACATGGAAGTGCTCGGAGTCACGCGCCGGAGGGTGGGTGCGACGTCCAGCTCGACGGCCAGAACAGGTGGCGGTGGCTGCGGCTCGAAGTTCTGACATTCGTGGAGGTGATTCTCGAGGTACGATGCACGATAGGGGGAGCTTCTTATATGGATTTGAAGAGGAAGAGATGTTCTTCAAAAAGTTGCAAAGGGGCAGGGTCTAATTGTGAAGGGTTTGGCCGGAAAGTGATCGGGAAGAAAGGAGCGCCGTTCACCGTCGAGAGCAGGTTACGAGGGGGGTTTTGATTTTTTTTATAAAATTAATTAATGAATGAATAAATTCTATTGGTCCATATTTATATTATTTCAAAAATTAGGGTTTTTCCATACGAACTCCATTTCAAACCCAACATCTGCCGTCCCTAGCTAAATACCCACATCCCGGACACAATGGGATATGTTTCATAGGCCCATTCGACTGTTACAGTCAGTTATTCTGCAAATTAAAATATAGAACATTCAAATTCTATTTTGAACATACATTTTAATTTGTCGTGGCCACATACTGATTCTAAAAATTCCCGAAAATTTTATCTAGCTACGTTGGGATGATACGGTACCAACAAAACTGATTTCGTCAAATTCTGAGACTGTTTGAAAAATGGCCATTTTCTGGTCGATCCAATTTGACTGAAATCAACCAAACACATTTTCCTTTGCCACGCCCACATATTAACTCCAAAAATTATGGAATTTGAAACATAGCAATCAATTGACATCCCGGATCCAACCAAAGTGGTTTTGTCGAAAACGGAGGTCGTTTGCAAAATGTTAATTTTCAAGGGCTACATTTATTCTATAGCGACCATTCTGAATATTCAACTGGCCATAACTTTTGCTTCCCGCTATGAAATTTTGATTTTTCAGACTTGCTAGAAAGATATTATTAAACTGATTTAAATATTTTTAGTTGCGCTAAAATCCGTTTTATTTTGCATCCTGTATGTTCAGTCCAAGTTCGAATTCAAAATTTTAAACTGCCTTGCTATTTCTAACTCATTATATTATTGAAATATTTTATTTCACCTACTCAAAATTCATTAAAATAACCAAATTAAATTTTTTAAATTGGCTCGTATTTTCCGGGTTATTACACCCAATTTACAGCAAGTATAATTATATGCATATTATCCCTTTCCCAAATTATAGTCAATCAGTCCGCAATTTAACAATATGCCCCAAATTCCTCTTTTCATGTCATTCCTTATTATCCCAATTTTAGTTGTACGCAAACTTAAATCGGACATGGCCTAGGCTTCCAAATGCCTAGGCTTAGCGTAAACAAAAAGGGAAAATAAAGGAAGGAAAATAGAATCAAATCACATAGGCATAAGGGAAAAGAAAGATCAACAAACATAACTAATTAATTATCTGATAGTAAAATAATATGGTTTACTTATGACAACAGCATAGGTGAATAACAGTGAAGAACATGTATAGCAATTATCTTATAAACACTATATGATACAACCCGATTTTATTTAACTGTCATGATATAGTTCTAGGTTTCAGATCTGAAAATAACAGGGAACTCACAGTGGTTCTTGGTGAAGAAGAGATTAGAACTCTTATATATATGTATATATATATATGTATATATATATGTATATATATATATGTATATATATATGTATATATATATATATATATATATATGTGTGTGTGTGTGCCATTGTAGAAAAGTCCACTTCTATCTTTTTGTTGACTGTAGGGTTGAAGGTTGGTTACAGATCTTTAATCTTCTATGTTAATCTTGATTTCAGCAGAGTCTCACAATCTTATTATTTAGTTTAGAATATGTAATGGAGACAGAGAAAAAGGTAAAGAATTATATGTAGTTAAAAAGGAAGAGAGATCACCATTATATAGATTAACAGAGCCAACCTTTAACCGTTAGATCCTTGGGTTTTAATCTAGACCACACACGTGGCGCTGAGTCAGCAACGAACCTTGCCATAAAACAGACCAAATACGGATAAAAGAACCTACTCAAATCACCGTTGGGTCGACCCACCGACTTGTTGAGTCGACCCAACCATGCTTGGGTTGTCCCACAACAATCTGGAATCCCGCTTCATTTTCCCGCTTCGTCTCGGTTTATTAATTTGAATATATTTGAATTATATATTTATATATTGCTCTTATATATATATAAACTTCTAATGCTCATAACTCCTTCATACATTATCTATTTTACGCAAACTTGGGGTCTATCTGAACCATAATTCCGAGACGAACGCAATGGCAAAGCCGGTTTTACTTAGTTCTGAATATTTAATTAAGTAATTCACATTTATTATCTTTAAAGTATGGTTATAGTGTATTAAATTTTGGGACGTTACACTTTGGGTCTATGCATATTCCATTCTTTAAGATAAGCTTCTGCGACCTTAAGGAATTTCACCATATTATACATAAATTTAGAATGAAGAAGTACTAACTTAGATGTGTATATATATATATTGTTGTGATATCCATATATTTATTTCTAATAGTTTGCATATTTGAACGATTATAGTTTTTCATGTCCATCTTGTGCTTTTTGTTTATATGTAACGGACAATAGTTACCATTAGATGGAAAAAGAACATTAACATTAATATCAGTAAATTGATTAGTACAATCTGAATTCACTAACTCACAATCAGGTTTGCACATTATTTTTCTGCTATCATCACTTCTCCATGTGAATTGCAGACCGCAGTAGAGAGATTTGACTAATCCTGCGGCAAACACGTAGTTATCGAGTTCAGATAATCGCAAAACTCTCAACTCAAGTACTCTTTTTTCTTCTACCTTCAAGACTAAACTGAAATCACCTATCACTATCTTGTTATGCAACGACGGTCGGAACAAAGCTCTCATTCCTTCCTGCATAGGCCACATGCATATGACTTGGCATGCACATCATTGTAACAAAAGGAATCTCTGATGTTACATGTCTACCAACTCATATTTGTACACAGCTCCTTCAATTTATTTTATGGTGTGGGACTATTTATTCAAACCGTCATTCCTACATTAACAACATACCAGACAATCCTAACAGTCTCTCTCTTGACTCGCATCCTACGAGTATCTTATGAGAGCACTGCCTTGCCTACATGGCCCAGTCCATAACCTTCGGCTCTGATACCACTGTTATGCAATGACGGTCGGAACAAAGCTCTTCGTCCTTCCTGCATAGGTTGCATGCATATCGGTTAGCATACACATCATTGTAACAAAAGGAATCTCTGATGTTACATGCCTGCTAACTCACATTTGTATACAACTCCTTCAATTTATTTCGTGATGTGGACAATTTATACAAACTGTCATTCCTACCTTAACAACATGCGAGGAAATCCTAATAGTCTCCCCCTTGACTCGCGTTCTACGAGTATCTTTTGAAAGCACTGTCTTGCTTGCATGGCCCAGTCCGTAACCTTCGGCTCTGATACCGCTATTATGTAAGGATGGTCAAAACAAAGCTCCCCTTCCTTCCTGAATTGGTTGCATGCATATGAGTTGGCACACACATCATTGTAACAAAAGTAATCTCAGATGTTCATGCCTACCAACTCATATTTGTATACATCTCCTGCAATTTATTTTGTGTTGTGAGACTATTTATTTAAACCGTCATTCCTACCTTAACAACATGCGAGGCAATCCTAACAGTCTCTCCCTTGACTCGCATCCTACGAGTATCTTTTGAGAGCACTGCCTTGCCTGCATGACACAATCTATGACCTTCGGCTCTGATACGACTGTTATGTAACGATGGTCGGAACAAAGCTCCTTCCTCCCTGCATAGTTTGCACACATATGAGTTGGCACACACATCATTGAAACAAAAGGAATCTCTAATGCTACATGCCTACCAACTTATATTTGTATACAATTCCTTCAATTTATTCCGTGATGTAGGACTATTTATTCAAACCGTCATTCCTACCTTAACAACATACGAGGCAATCCTAACATATGTGAGAACAATCCATAATAGCTTAAATTTCTCTAATTTTATCCCATGAATCAGTATGTTGATCAGATTGATTACTTACATATACGATCGTAGCAAACAATATTAAAATACCCATGAATCAGATATATTATGGAGACATTTATAGAGATAAACAAGAGTACAAAAGAAGAATTATAGAAGAAGATTAATCAAAGCAATGGAAGAATTACAAAAGAAGGATAATCAAAGCAACTACCTATTAGAGAAGAATGTTGAAGGATGGAGGTGTTTAACGTGATGAGGAATTGGTTGAACCTTAGAATATCTTGTTAAAGATCACATAACAATTATACTTAAAGCTCATCAACCATTGACCTCAATCAAATCACCAAAATCCCCAAACACAAGGAAATTTGAATAGCTGAAAATTTGCAACAATTGTTAGTGTTATCGTTCATTTTGCAATACTATCGTGTCGACATGGGGTATCCTATCATGTCGACATCCTAGCCATATTTCAGAATTTCAAATCTTAAATAAAGAGACTTTTGGCCTTCATCTCTTGACCAAAAGATGCATCTATTCAACCACTATATAAAATCATCTGAAAACGAATTTTGACATAAAGAATTCTCATTTTCTCATACTCCCACTTCTCCGGATGTTTACAATAAAAATTTGTTGAATATTTCCAATTTTCTTTGCAAATCCACTCTCTTTCACTCCCGGTTATTCAAAGACACTACTACAAAACAGGTCTGTTGCTTCGGTTCTTAACCCCTTATTGCTTCGGTTCAGCAACCGAAGCAAATGCAGACGACGCAACATACCAAAATATGTTGCTTCGATTACCCAACCGAAGCAATACAGGTTATTTGCTTCGGTTTATTGAACCGAAGCAACAGGGGACAAATAACCGAAGTAAAAAATTAATTTACGTCTATTATACAACCGAAGCAACATGTTCAAACATGTTGCACCAGCCACGTTTCCTTAAGTTGTTGATCCTTTGTTGCTTCAGTTTCAAAACCAAAGCAAATAACATTTATTGCCCCAGCTCAAAATCAAGGTTTGCATTTGCTTCAATAGCAATAGTTGAATCAAAAATAGTACTACTCGCAAATCACAACATACTCAAATAGAAAACAATATGTACATATATAATAACCCGACACTACTAGTTCAGTTGGTTAGAGGTGGACGAATTGGGATGAGACATAGGTCTCAGGTTCGAGGGCCACCTCTGCCAATTTCTAGGGGTGACTACCTAGATAGTGTGAAAGCGTTGAAAAATCGGGGTATATCACTACCCGTGGGGTTTACTAAGACCGACAAGCAATGGCTTGAGTGAAGTCTTAGGTTCCACACGTAAATCAAAAAAAAAATGTACATATATAACAATAAATAATTCTATAATCAAATGTTAACAAATATAAATCGAACAATATGATACCAAAATAAATTTAGTCCACTACATTGTTTACAATCAATAATTCATACATTAATTATTGTAACATAGTTCATACCTATGGTGTAATCCGGAAAAAAAAAGATAATCAAGACTGCACAGTAAACAAATGTAGTTATGTACTATTCATCACTTCAAATAGATGCACAATCCAAAGGTCCCATCCTTGTAAAGCTTGAGCGAATCTTTTGCAATCCGTAAGCTTCATTCACTTGTTGCAATAAAGCAACAGTTATATACGCTTCACGACATGCTGCAACAAAAAATCAAAAATATGCTATTTGTTACAAGACAGCAAAAAGGAACCAAAATCCAACAAAAAAAATCTGCCATACATAGGTGTTCAACTGAATACATGTTGTAAGCTCCCTTTGCAGAGCACATCATTTTCAACGTATAATGTCCATAAAGTATTCAACAGGCTATTTGCACATTTTTAAAGTATTATTTCCATAAGTATTCAACAAGCTAGTTACACATTTCCAAAGTATTAAGTTCAGAGACATCCTAAATTGTAAAAACGTGACACCAAAATTAAGGGAAATGGGCCAACATGGGATGATTGCAAAACCATAAAATGAGACAGTAAATTAAGGGATAAACTCATATCCATAAGTATTTGATATGATAAAAACGATTCTGATTTGACATAGGACATTATCATGTCCAAACTAGAACAATTTTAACAATACAACTTAGTATGATTTCACCAATGTATACTGTATGCAAAACAAAAATGGGTAGGTACATTGTATTGTTGTATAAAATCAAAATGACGAGAAAATGATGAACTGCATTTAAAAATATAAGTAACTTGGCTTCTTTTATAGAGATAGAACAACTCAGCAATCATACTATATGAAATACAATGGGGAAACTGAGTTCTGCAGTAAGGATGAAAAATGAACAATACATTACTGTTAACAAAAAACACCATTCACATGAGAAAAAAGAATAATTTGAACAAACAGCGCTATTGCTATACTAGTATTTTAAGTTAGCAAATGCAGTAATATACCTCAAAACATCATACAGTTAGGGTGTGCGTTTGCCAAATCAGCAATCGGAAAAAATGCAAAATTATAAAAGCAATGCTTCAAGAATACAAGGTAGTAAAAGTCCAAAAAACGAAACATTATTTGCTGCAAAAAAAAACATTCGAAGGACCACAAAAAAACAAGTAATTTCTAGCAGATAACTCGCACATTAGCAATACTAGTTTAATCTAGCAGGTGAAGAAATTGCCTTAAAAAGTTATCTGTTTAGGGAACGAGAGTTTTATGCAAATAAAAATTTAAGGGATACATAAAAAGATAAAAGCGATGTTTCAATCATACAGGGGAAAGAAAGTCATGTTGAATACAGCTCTGTCAAATCCAGGATAGTGAATCTGAACTATAGTTCCGTAGTATCTATTCTTGAATCATTATGAGTTGCTCATAATTAAATTCACATAAGCAGCTATTCCTGCATATCATAATCAGACGTGATAACTAAATCTAATCGATTGATAAAAGTTTCAATAGAGTGACCAGCATGAATAAAATTTGAAGTTCATCGCTCTACTTACTATCAGATTAATTTTACTATGAAAAAAAGACAAATTTTGTTAAGAAAAGTTCAAACAAACCTTTTTGACAACTACGATTATTTCACAAATCAAATTGGAAAAAAAATAGAAAGGAATAATGTCCCAGTTGTAAAGGGCCTTTCAATACTGGAAATATTCATCATTATTTCGGAATATTAATTTAAAAAGTTATCTGGACCTTTCAATACTGAATTCAAACAAGCAGCTAAACTTGCCTATGGTGATTTCGACTAACAGAGAAGACAAATGAATAGAGCTCAAATCAAAGACACAAAAACATCGAATTAATAGACGTGGAAGAAAAAAATTAAAATACCGAATTAACACAAGTCTAAAGATACACGCATGATCAATTACCTTTGCAGGAGTTCTTTTCTGCAACAATTGAATCGAAACTGAAGAGTGGATCTGATGGAGGTCCGATTGATCCTGGCTGATTCCTTAAGCTACGACAACACGAGTACCTGCTTAAGCTATGACAACACGATGGCACTCAATTCACAAGGCAGCAAATTCCACGCGCAATAAGCATATAAAGATGACTCCTACTTAACTCTGTGCTCAAGGAAAGCAGGCACAACCATCGGAATCTATAAGGAACAAATGCTTCCTCAGATCTGAAGCAAGCAATCAGACCTCAACGCGAACCGACAGAGCAATAGTGATTTCGAAAATCAAGCTATTAAATGAGGAGCTTGGGTAACGGAAGATTGGCGAGAACGACGATCGCTATTTGCTTCAAATCTTCGAGTTCGAGCGTCGTTCTTAATAAAACATCTCAAATCGATCTTTAAAATGCCATTTAATCGAAATTTTTTGAGCGCCGCCATGGAATTAGAAATATTTAGGGTTGAGAATGAATTGTCGTTTCACACTACTGCTGCAACTGTAAGTATCGTTGAGAGATTGTCGGGTTCGGTTTTGTTATACTCGATTTGTTTGCGTGGGTGCGTTGTTGGGCCAGAACAATTTTTAAAGTCAGATTCTCGTCTTTTAAGGAGTACAGATTTAAATAAACAAACACTCCACATGTTTTGTTGACAAAATAAAGTAGCCAACTAAATATATTTTTTCATTAAAGTAATTTAGGATGAAATTATTTGACAAAAAAAACAAGATATGAAAATTTTCAAATAATTAGTATATATTATTATTATAAATTGTTGCTATAAATCATTAGAAACAATTTATAATACTAATAATTAATTATATTAAATTACTAATTATTAACTATAACCAACAAATTATTTATTAAATGTGATTTAGTATTACCAATTTTTCTAATGACTTATGTAGGTTGTATATGATTATTAATATGTGCAGTTTGCTTTGATTAAAATAATTGGATAATAACTATTGACATTATTAGTTAATAATTATTTGAGGTTGCTTATGATTATTGACATGTCGTTACTAACAAATAATTATATAAAATTAACTATTATATACTAAATATCATTTCATAAGTATTAAATTATAACATTGATTGCTAAATATTAATTAGTCTTAATTATATATAACTATTAATAATTAATTATTTAATAGTAATTATTAAATAATAATTATTAAATAATAATTATGGAAAATTAATTATTAGATATTACTTCTTAATTATTAAATAATACTACTTAATTTAATAACAAATCTTAAACATTCAATATTATATATTATTTGTTAATTATTTAGTATTAATTATTAATTAATTTGTTAATTATTAAATGAAATTAATAAATGTTAACTACAATCTACTAAATATTAGTAATTTAACTACAATAAATTATTAAATATAAAATATAATTATTGATTGTTTATAATAATATATAACTATAAATTATTTATTAACAATAATTTATTATAATAAATTATAAATAATGACATATGTAAGGTTGTCTATGGTTATTAATATTTGCATTTGCTTTGGTAAAATAATTCGTTGTTGCTTCGGTGCAGTTGCTTCTGTTCTTATGGAACTGATGCAAATACATTATTTGCTTTGGTGCATTTGCTTCAGTTTCTAAGCAACCGATGCAAATAACACAATTTGCTTCTGTGCTTTGCTTCGGTTTTTGGTACAACAGAAGCAAATTATACTATTTGCTCCTGTTATTGGCACAATCGAAGCAATTAATACCATTTGCTTCACTGCATTTGCTTCAGTTGTTAACAGAACAGAAGCAAATGATATTATTTGCTTCTGTTAAAAGAACAACCGAAGCAAATGAGGCGAAGCAACATACATGTTTTGTAGTAGTGAGATTTGCAAACCACACATTATTAGAGGTTGTACTTGAGTTCACATCATTCTCTCTCTGATTTCATCGGCTTATTTCCTCAAAGAATTCAATAATGTAGTGTCATTGGAGATCTACAGGATCATTTACTGATTCTGCAAGAAACTTTATTGAAGATGCGACAACTTGCCACTGCTTGTTGTTGTTGGTGATAAGGAGAAGGTGTTCTTATAGCCTAAAAAAATCAAGAGTGTGTGTTATATAGCCCGTGAAACGAAGATTGTAAATGTGTTCTTGTCACCCGTGGAAAGCAAGCAATTACAGTGAAATTATGCACGGTGGAGTGCAAGACTAAATGTATGATTGGTTAATCCAAACCAATATACAAATCCGGGTGTTATTTACTTTTCTTCATTTTGAATAAGGAGGAAAACGGATTTTGGATTTTTTGGATATCCATTGACAACCCTAGTTTTGATTTTGCAAAAGCATCAAAGTTCACGACGCTTTGTGATCTCATAGAATAAGGGTTGCCTTTGCATGCTCTTCGATCCATCATGAACTCTCCTAAATCAAGATTCATGATATGACTTAATGCATCTACACAAACACCAAACTTTTTTTAATGGCTTTAATTAACTTATTTATTGAGATAAGCGTCTCGATATTAGCGTTAGATTTCTATTTCATAATTGACTGGTAAAGCGGTTCCCTACCACAATAATCATACAAATTATGTCCCTGCATATTTAATGTCTGACCTAACAATGACAAACAAGCCAACAATTATTAGCATTTTCAACTTGTAATTTCAAATTTTAAAATGTGAACAATTTTTAATATATTAATCAGGTTGAAGAATCTTTTTCGTTATTAAATCACAAATTAAATAAGCTTTCCAGTAATATCTAATGTCATTTTTATTGTCATTAAATCATAGATTTAACTGCATGAGTGTTATGCAGTTAAAACAGTAGGCACATGCAATTAAAAACTACATGTATGTCATACAACTAAAAGGACTCATGAGTTCCATGCAGGTTCAGAAGCTCCATATGCAGTTAAGAACTTTATGACACATATGTTTTTAATTCCATGAAAATTGCATGGAGCAAGTGCAGTTAAAAACTGTATGTAGCACACATAATTGAAACTTCATGTACTACATGGAATACTTGCAGTTTTTAATCACTTTGAGCACATGCAGGTAAAAGCTACATGTATGTCGTGGAACTTTTCAATGCTTATACATGCAGCTTTTAACAACATAGAGCATTGTAGTGAAAAACTACATGTATGTCATGCAGATTTTAACTGTGTGTTTCCTGAAGTTAAAAATTACATGTATGATAAGTAGTTTAAATTAATATTTACAAAGTTTTGTTTTTATATATCAACTATGGATATCATTGGAAAATACAATAAATTTGTGATTTAATAGTGAAAACCGAAAATAATTCTTAAATTTGGTTAATCCACAAAAAGTTATTACATTTATAGACTAATGTTTATTAGTGTGAATTTTGAATAAGAGTGTGAGAATAATAGCCATGTGTAACAAAATGTTTGTACATGGACCGAATTTACATAAATTGTTAAGGCGAGGTTTTTTTGTTTATTTTAATTAAAGATATTGACTTGTCGTGCAAATTTCCAATGAGCACAAATATATAACCATTGTACTTTTTGAAAGGATTTAAAATGAGCAATTTATTTAACCCGTTGCATTAAGTCTGAAACTTGAATTTTAAACTTTTGGATTTCAAAAGTAAGAATTTTGAAAAAAAGTAAAGAGGAAAATTTTGAAATTTAAAAATATAAGAAATATAATTATGAAAACTTTAGTTTCGAGTGTTCGAAGATTAAAATTTTGAATTCAAAATTTCAAATTTTGAAGTGCAAAATTTTGAATGGTTAAATATGAATTCTAAATTTAAATATTTTATTCTTATACGTGAATTTGAAATTCTGAATTTATATTTGAAAAATTGAGGTTACAAATTTGTAATTTAAACATTTAATTTGAAAAATTAAATTTTATAATTTAAAATTATGTTTTGAAATATCGATTTCTAAAAATTCGAATTCAAAATTTTTAACTAAAATCTAAAATTTTGAAATTAAATTTCAATTAGTTACGAAGTTATCAATATACAAGAAAACTTTGAATTTGCTTCTTTTTTAATAAACAAAACCTAATTTGGATCATGTTGATGGGTTAAATGAGTGAGTTATGCATTAAGTTACTTATTAGAACCTAAACAGTACAAACGTGAGTCAGGTAAGCCTATCTAGACGAAGGGGGATGACCCATACTTGAAAGAAGGTCCACATTCAAGCAAATATTATATAGAAGAATTATTTCTTCTTTACATACATGCATGCATACACGCGCGCGCATACACACATATGTACACTCTCTCTCTCTCTCTCTCACACACACACACACACACATATATATATATATATATAAGAGGTGTTAAATAAGACCCCTCTTTCGTGGCACCCCTATAACATCCTAATAAAAGTCACACATTTATAATTGAATAAGTTTGTGGTGGGAGAGAAAATTAGTGAGAAGAGAGAGAATTAGTGAGAAGAGAGAGAAATGAGATCATGTGGTGGAAATCGGGCGGGAAGACTTAAAAGGATGTTGTACTATTTGAGATACTCTTCATATATATATGGTGTGTGTGTGTATGTATGTGTGTGTGTGTCTATATATATATATATATATATATATATATATATATATATATATATATATATATATATATATATATATATATATATATGCTCAATGACACCCGTAATAGTGCAACACCCAATTTGCCCCCTTATTTCCACTACTCATTTCTCCTTCTTTCTCACTTCCCACTCATTTGAATTGATATAAACGAGAGGTGGACATTAGTGAGCATTTGAGGTGCTCCATTTTTGGGGTGCAACCGAATGCTTGATATATATATATATATATGTGTGTGTGTGTGTGTGTATGTTGAAATACATATATGTCAAGGGGTGAATACGCTTAATGCAGGGGACATTATTGTAATTGCTGGCACATCTAAAGCCTATAAATAGAGAGCTTATATATGTTGTAAAGAGATCTGGATGAATAAAAATGTCTTCTCTCTTTTATTTCTTTTGTTATGTGTTTATTTTACAACCCGTTATCAGCATGACTTTTGCTCTTCGTTTAATTTTTCTTACATTCAAAAACTTACTTTTACTGAATCTTCAAAGCGAGCTATTATTTGGTTAGACTACCCATTCTCTGCTCTTACCTATTCTTTAGTTGCTTCAAATATTATCACATATGTATACCACCTACTTATTCAAAAAGGCTGTGTTAGATATTTTCATCCTTTTTACTTGTTCCACTACAACATATCACCGCTTTGTTTTTACTATATAAGTATTTGTCACTATTCCACTTCTATCCGTCTCTCCCTTAAAAAAAGGTTACTTTTCATCACAACTTTGTTATTATGTTTTGCCAATCAAGGTACTACAGTGCCCATGTTTTGTTTTCATTTTCAAAACAAAATACTCTTTCCGCAATGATTTTGTCAGTAGATACTTTTATAGTATACTTTCGCAAGTCAATGCCTGTACATCTACTTTTCTACATTACTTTAATCTTTGCCCTGCTCTGATGTGGTATGAAGTTCCCAGTACCATAGTATATTATTTTACCATTTATTCTTACTTTCTGTACTATTCTTTCATACATTTTGTTTAATTCCATTATCATATACTTTCGATTGTGTGCTCACCGAGAATAAGCAAATTTTATCTCTGTCAGTAAGGTACTAGATACCTTTATTTCATTTATTTTTTCTCTCCATGGGCCAAGCTGCTCATGATTTACATGTTCAACTCTCATGCAATATTTAGCATGTTACTGTGGCTTGATTTACATGTTCAACTCTCATGCAATATTTAGCATGTTACTGTGGCTTTCTTTTTATCTTTATGTTTATATGTGCATTTGTGGCAGTGTTATGTTTAAATGTTTTTTTTTTGAAATAGAAAATAAGGCCCAAAGCCCAAATACATAACACCCATATCTCTAATAAAGGGTAAAACCCTAGCCGCCATCACATTAACCCTAACGAGCTCCAGACGATACTCAAATGGCGAGCTCGATAGGAAGAACATCCTCTTCGTCTTCAAGGAGGAATCCAAATAATATCTTCGTTGATTTCCCTTCTCTTCTCACTATATTCAGGCTTGCGCTTTACTTCCCGATCTTTTGGATGAATGATTTGATCTACCATATGAAGATTCTGTAGCTCGATGGAGGCAGTTGAGTTCTTTTCTTTCAGATTTGAACTTCTCATGCTCTCGAAGCTTCTCTTCAGACTTAATGAGCCACTGTTGCCCTCCAAATGGCCAGCTCTGCTGCTATCCCCCTCAGACCAGACATTAAGGTGATAGATCTGGTTATTCAACTGGCTCCTATAATGATTATTCCCTATTTTGTGCAAAAAACGTAACTTTTCTTCTAATTGCTTCTTGTCCATGGATTTGCGACTAACTGGATCACTGCTGGAGTGTCTACTCTCTGAAACAGATAAAACAAAAGCCTTACTGTTTGATTTATGTAAGAAATCACGCACTAAAGTATCAGTATAGTGTCTACTTCCCTCAGAAAGTTGTGATTTGCAATTGTAGTTAGTAGATACCCCAGGAAGGACGTTAGATGTAGCCAAATCACCTATTGGACTATCAGAAGAAGTGCTAGCAGGAAGATTGTCTTTGTTTCCTACATTAGGTAAATGCAAAGCATTATTATTCCAATTATTAGATACAGATAAACTGACATTACTAAAGGCATGTGATCTCCCTTTGCAGTGCTGGATGCTATTAGCAAGCCTGGGATGATTTTCTTCATTGTGAGCATCAGAGCATCTACTAGAGGGAAATTGCTTGCCATTAAGTAAAAAAATCTTCCACTTGGTTATCTCCATCTGCATAACTAATATGAGATGCTAGGTTATGTATATTATCCATTCTAAGCCTGCTAGCTTTTTTCATAACAATATTACTATCGTGGAAAATAGTATTCCATATTTGATAGCATGTAGTCTCTTTATTAGTATGCAGCCTTTGATTTCTCTCCCTCCATATATAATAAATAGAAGCAGTAAGAAAAACACAAGTTCTATTAAATTTGGTGGATTTGGGTTTAAAGGTTTTCAAAATATACTCCATACTATCCCTAATATTCAAAGCAGTAGATATTTGATTGAACCCCAAAGTACATTTGACATTATTCCAGATGTACTTAGAGTAATCACAATCAAAAATCAAATAGCTGGAGCTTTCAACCTCTTTTTTACAAAGGAAACAAGTATTTTCAAAGTCCTTATTCCAAATGCAATTATTTTCTCTAGTTGGGAGTTTATTTAACAGAGAAAAATAAGCACAATGTGCCATTTTAGGACAATTTGATTTATTCCAAATAATTTCATACCAATCAACCTTCACCTCCTTACCCTGTAAAACTCCCAAACTTTTGTAAAAGAGCAATTATCTTTAGCACATAACCTCAATTTCCAATGGTCCTTATAACAGCTCTGATCAATTTGAATATCCAGAATAGCATTTTTAAAAATATGAGCAGCAGGGTTACTATGAAAGCTCCAACAATTATTATTAATGATATTCTGAACTTTGTCATTGACCCCCCTAATATATAAAGGTTGTTCCAACCAAAGAGATTAATGAGAGAATTACCACTAATCCAGGGGTCAAACCATAAACTGGTTTGGCTACCATCTTTGATTTTTCTAATTAAAAGATTTTTGCCAATATCACTAGAGTCCAAAATGTTTTTCCAAACACTGGAGTGGTGAATCTCTTTTCTGGCTAGCCAAAAGTTTTTATTTTTTAAATATTTTGCACTCATCCATCTAGCCTAAAGAGATTTACCATCCACGAATTTCCAAAACAATTTAAACTTGCAAACATCAGCAATATCTTTAATATTTCTAATCCCTAATCCACCAAATTTTTTAGGCTTACACACCTTATCCCAGGCAACCTTATGATGCTTGCCTCTCCAAATAAAATTGGAACAGATTTTTTCTATTTTATGAATGACACTAGCAGGGATGCTATGAGATTGCACCCAATACATGATCATAGCAGTGATGACAGTGTGAGTAAGCTCTACCCTACCAGCTAGGGAGAGCAATTTGCTAGACCACCCATCAAGCCTACCCTGTATCATATCAATAAGCTTGGTATAGTCTTTATCATTAATCTGGTTAATACGTAGTGGAAGGCCAAGGTACTTAACAGGGAGCTTTCCTTCCTTAAAATTCATAAGGTGTAAAATTTCCTCTTTAAATAAAACACCTTTGCTAAAATAGATTTTACTTTTATTAGGGTTAACAGCTAGCCCAACATATTTTTCCATATTATCTAATATATTAAAAACAGCAATAGCACTCTGCATATCAGCTTTTAAAAACAGGAGCATGTCATCTACATATAATAAGTGAGTAATATGAGGCTTAACCCTATTAATAGGCTTGATGTTCCCTTTAAGCACTTCTATTTCAATTTGAAATGAAAAATATTCCACAACAATAGAGAATAGATAGGGTGATAAAGGATCACCCTTCCTTATTCCCCTGTTACTATGAATAAAGCCTTTAGGGGAACCATTAATCATAACAGAGTAAGTAACATTATTAATACACTCCCTGATCAAAGCACAGAAATTCTCATCAAACCCCATTTTCTGCATGATGTGAATGATAAAATTTCTATTGATTTTATCAAAGGCTTTGTGAAGGTCAATTTTTATGCACATAAGATTACTATTCTTTATAATGAAATTCCTAATTAACTCATGAGGTAAAAGGGTATTTTCAGAAATTAATCTACCAGGAATAAATGGACTCTGGTTTTCAGAAATAATGAACTTAAGGGAGCATTTTAGCCTATTACAAAGCAAAGAGGAAATAATCTTGTAAATAAAATTGTAACAGGCTATAGGTCTATACTCATCTAGCCCAGAGGGATTTTCAACTTTGGGAATTAATGTATGAAATGTGTGGTTTGTATTCTTCAGAATCCTACCAGAATTGAAAAATTCCGTGACTGAATTAAACAATACAGATTTCAATTCTTCACAATGGGTTTTATAAAATTTGGCTCCAAAACCATTTGGGCCAGGACTTTTATCATTGTCAGCTTTAAAAATAATATTTTTAATTTCTTCCTGTCTAACAGGAGCTAAAAGAACATCAGAGCTATTGCTGTTAATAACAAACTTAAAGTCAATATCAGGAAAACTATTAGAATAGCAGGAGGTATTTTATAAAGAGCTAAAATAATTAATAGCCTCTTCTTCTATGGATGAGGCTTCATTAATTATTTTGCCTTTATTATTAATCAGCTTGCCAATGCTATTCCTGTTTTTCCTGTTGGACATCCTAGTGTAGAAAAATTTACTAGCTTCATCACCAGCTGTTAACCAGTTCACCTTGGCTTTCTGCTTTAAATTAACAGAACTAATGTGAAGAGCATTAATCAAATTGGCTTGAGCATTAAAAAAATTCTCAGCTAACTCCTTGTTTGAGCTATTACTATCAAGATCATATTGCAATCTTTCACAATTATCCCTTATAGAATTGATGTCATTTCTATTTCTGGTACTATTCCAACTTTTAAAACTAGATTTAACCAACTGCAAGGTTTTGTTGAATTTGTATTGAGAAGTGCCATATATATTATTGTTGAAACATTTAGAAACAACACCCTTGTAATCTTTTTCATAGATCCAGCCATTTACAAATCTGAAAGGAAAACTGCCAGCTATCTTATTACTCATGGAAAAAGTTAAATGAATAGGTGTGTGATCACTAGTATTTTGAGGTAGGGTGTAGCAATTAACATTAGGAAAGAGGTTAACGAACTCTTGGTTGTAAAGAACCCTATCTAATTTGCGGTGAATATTTCTAAATTCACCTGATTTCCATGTGTATTTATTGCCAATAATATGTGGTTCAATTAAACTAGTTTTCATCAAAAAATTGGCAACATTTTCCAATTTAGAAAAAGGAATAGGATTACCACCCTTTTTTTTCAGAATTGTGAAAGATAGTGTTAAAATCACCGGTTAACATCCAAGGGCTACTAATAGTATGAATAATCTGCTCAATACAATTCCATAAAAAAGTCTTTCACTTTCAAAGTTAGAAGCATAAATAAAGGTGATTTTGATAATCAGACCACCTTTGTTTTTATAAGTGCAGTGAATATACCGCTGATCAATAAAAAAACTGATGAGATCCCAAATGATAGGATTATGTAACACCATAATCCTATCATTTCCACCCATCAGATTATTATTGATAATGCTCCAACTTGAAAGACCTTTAACTTGCAAATCATTCATTCTATCATCACTTAACTTATGCTCAAGTAAACCTATGATACTAGGTTTATGCAAATTCAAAAGGTTGGCAAGGTCAAGTTGCCTTTCAGGGGAATTTAGACCCCTGACATTCCATGCAATAATATCCATAAAAAATAATAAAGAAAAATATAATAGAGATAAAGGATATAAGTCTACACTGGACCACTGAGCTTCCTGTTGTCCACTTTCACCTCCTTCTGTTTACCATTCTTTTTAAAGCTGGTATTATCAGAAGTTTTTAGTTGTTTTTCCCACTTTGGATTCCTGTTTATGTATTTTTGCCTGAACTCATGATCTGTAGCGTCCTCTGTGGCTTCTATTGCTGTAATATCAGAGAGACTTTTAGTCCTGCTCTTCTTCTTCTTTTTAACTAGTGATGCAGGTTTCGATGGCTTGGGAGCAACCACCTTGTTGACAGCTTTCTGGATACTTTCCTCAGTGACAAAAGAGAGTTTAATTGGTGCTAGGCCAGGAGCTAACAGACTTGTGTCCGTGAAAATAGGATCTGCAGCTAATAACTCACAGCAATCTATTTCATTATCATTCAAATTGATTTTTTTCTGTGTCTGTAAATAAACTTGGGTTCTCCTTTGGGGGGGAGGACTCAATGACCATTGAACTATTTAGCCCCTCTGCAATGTTTTGATTTCTTCTAAAGTCTGAGGGCTGTTCCATTTGAACTGAGGGGTTATTTTCAAAACCAACCTCAGTTTCATTTGGACCCTTGTCAGACTGCAAGTTTTGCATTAAACTTGCAGTCTTTGTGTTTTACTTTGAAGGTTTAAATTCTGAAAAATATTGAGGCTTAGTCAAATGTTGAGATGAGAGCGGATCCATATTGCCCACTTTAGTAACATTAGTTTCAGCTGAATCAATATTCATAACGCCTGAAGCGTGGGTCACCAGTGTGCATGCAGGGATGGAATTATATTGAGGAGAAATGTATGTCTTATTTCCAGATTTGTTGTGTTCAGAATTAGATTCGAGATTAGCGGGTTTTTCAGAACCCAATCTTGAATCTTGATTGTGAATACAATTATCATAAGAATGCCCAAAACATTTACATAATTTGCACCTATCTGGAATTAATTCGTACGTGATCGGCTGAGAGACATGTTCTCCATCATGCATGTACACCGATGCCTCATTGGGTAGATCAGCATCGGCTCTAATCTCAACAAGGATACGGGCGTAACTCAGACAGGTTTCTTTGGCAGTCTGTTCATCCAAGATTAGCTTCTTGGTCCATCTTTTCAATATTATAAGTTTTCCATTGATGAATTAAGGCCCTCCTTGGAGGAGCTTCTCACAGTCCTCACTGTTAGTAAACCTGAATATGAAAAAGCCATTTTCACGAGTGAAAATTTCAAACGAACCTGAAGGATTCCATGTTCGTACTACAAAAGCCCTAAAGTGGTGATATGGTGGGCGTTTGCCAAATACATAGGCAACAACAGACAGCCCCCACTTTCCTTTTGTTCTAATAGATGCCTCCTCAGAAACAACAACGATCTTCTCATTAAAACCCTCCACAGGAGGAATAAAATCTAAATCAAATTTGGAGTCTTGGCCCCAGTCTTCACCATTTCCACCCAAGAAAATGTCTTTAGGTCTTTAGGTAAGGCGTTGTTAATTTGCTGATGCGGATCTTGACCATTATTATTACTATTTCTTGGCTGATTTCTATTTCTTGATTGAAATCTTTCACCATTAGAAGGCGGGAATGGTTTATTCCTCAATTTGGTTGGGTATTCACTTGATTTACCCGCACCTTGCAGGATGTGCGCACTCGATTTACTTGCCCCTTGTCCATGGTGGGCAGATACATTGGGTTTAGAGAAAGATTTAGAATTCTTTTGTTTCACAACCCTTGTAAATCCATCCTCATCTACCAAGAAATCTGGAGTAGATTGAGGGAGACTAGAAGAGGGATTGGTGGAGAGAGAGGGAGGTGGAGGGGGGAGGAGAAGAAGAATCCCCCTTTCGATTGGGGTTATTGTCGAAAATAGGATTGTGGAAGGACTTGGCAGCCATGGCTGCAGAGATTTCAAGCTTTAGGAAGACAGAAAAATTGATTCGATTTTAATATTAGTGTTATGTTTTAATGTTTTATCACGTCTGTACTTGATTTCAATAAATTGTATGTAATGCTGAACTGTTGTGATATTGTGCCTTATTTTTTTTATTACATTATGTTAGCACATGCTATTTTATCAATAAACTGTTGTCCATACATTATGTTACTTTACTGTAAATGTGTACGAAATGTTGTGCCTTATTATTATTATTTTGGTTTAGTTTGTTGTACGCATACATTTCGTTTAATATAGTTAACACATGCTTTTGTTGCACGTTATACTTGTCAGTGTTGTATAATGAAACTTCATTATCATGATGGCATAACTTAAATTTACTATATATTCTGTGGTTGTCAATTTTTTTTATCATAAAATTTGTTTCATGTATTTTTTTTGTGTAGTTTGCAAAATGTCGAACATCGCTAAACTTGAATTTAAGACATTGGACATTTCTGAAGACAATTATTTGTCATGGATACTGGGCGCCGAGATCCATTTAAAATCCCAATGCTTAGAGAACGCCATTAAAAATGGCAGTAATATGTCCCAGCAGGACAAAGCAAAGGCTCTGATATTTTTAAAACGCCACATCCATGATGATCTAAAATCATAATATTTAACTGAAAAAGATCCCCTCCACTTACGGAACTTCCTGAAGGAGCGTTATTACCACCAGAAGACGGTCATATTTACAAATAAAATGCAAAAATGATTGAACTTGAGGTTTCAAGATTTTAAAACTGTAAGGGAATACAATTCCGCTATGTTTAGAATTACTTCTAAACTAAAACTATGTGGAGAAAGATGATGCGCAAATGTTGGAAAAGACCTTCTCAACATTTCATGCCTCGAATGTGCTCCTGTAGCAGCAATATCGAGAGCGTCATTTTACAAAATATTCTGAACTCATTGAATGTTTGTTGATTACTGAACAAAATAATGAATTACTTATTAAAAATCACTCCTCAAGACCAACTGGTTCATCCGCATTACCAGAAGTTAATGCTAATTTTTCCTACTCTAAAAGAGGTCGTGGCAAAGGCAGAAGTAGAGGACGTGGTCGTGGACGAGGAGGTGGATACAACCCCAGCAGAGGTGGTTACAGTGGTTTTGGGGGCAACAAAACTACTAATTTCAAAAAGAAACAAAAGAAAAATGAGCCTGAAAACAGTAATAATTCTGTAATGACCCGCAAAGTCCGTAACATCAGAGTTGACTTTATACATCATACGTCCAACCCAAATATCTCAAAAATACGAAACATTTTTTTTAGAAGAAAAGGGTAGAAGAAGAACAGAAATAACAACACAGAATCTCACATCGTAGCGGAACAAAATATAATATATCATAACTTTTGAAATACAAAATTTCCACTGTATAACATACACTTATCAGAATACAACACAGCGGAACAAAACTCTATATAACTAACGCTGAAGCCTCCTGCTCCAAGCTCCTTTAGATAGATCTGTAAAATCCTGAACTACATGACTGCCCGTACAAATTTAGGCACCCAAGAGTTTAGGTAGAACAAAACAAAATAAACTCCGGGTCAGTCATGGGACTGGTATGAGTAAACAGTTTAAAACAGTTTCAGAAACTAAATGATATCTCATAAGACCATGCCGTATAACACGGAACGGGTTTTTCCCTTATGAGAATCCAAACACTTTATTTAACTTTAAAAATCCCTTTGAAAGGAACGATGATCTTTATATCAAACTCTTCTGATATTATAATAATGTCTAAATCTATTAAATAACAATCTAGTGGAACGTTTGCATCTCAAGTTCCACATATAATATACAATCAAAACCACAAGCACTTATTAGGTAATGGATTTCCAACTATGACAAGGTATGGAACCACCTTCCGCTGGTATATCTCTAGAGGAGAATACACCGAGTTCAACAAGAACATCTTGCAACTCAGCCACACATGACCGACCACTCATTTCGCTTGAGTGTATCGAATGTATATCACCAACGGTTGGGATCAGCAACCGTTTCCCGAATGGGACAGCATCAACAATAGATTTTTAGAAGTAAATGAAACTCTAGATCAGGTGATTATACACCCTAATAGGTGCGACCTACATAGCCATGTTGCCTGCCCGATTTCTGTCATTTACCGGTTGATGAAGCTTGAGGTTACGCTTTATCATCACATCAGATTCACTTCAAATGCCACATTGTCAGATCCATCGACAATCACTAATTGACGTCTACAACAGTACATTACGTGTTAGCTAAAGAAGTTTCCTTCTCCGCTTCCACTCTTGGTACGGTTGAAGAAATCAATGTACGTGACTGTAACAACCCGTATTTTTATAACATGTTAAAGTCATAAATCAAGGCAGAATTAAATTTTAAAATAAGAATCAGGGGAAATGGGTTGCGCCGTTACGTTCGTCTCGGAATTCTGCATGAAATTGAGTCCGAGTTTTCGAAAAACGGAGTCCGTATGACCAAGATATGACCTTCCGAAGTTTCAGGAATTTAAATAAAATAAAACAACTCGAAAATAAAGCCAGAAATTCGAAATTCAAACCCAGAGAAGGCTGGCGGGAAAATTCCCGCCCATATACCCAGGTCAACTGGGGAGTCGACCCCCCCCCCCCAACCAGGTCGACTGGGGAGTCGACCTCCCCATGACCAGGTCGACTGGGGAGTCAACCTGGGGGTCGACCTGCCTCCCGAACCTATTTCCTGAGCCAGATGCATTATGATGTATTTAGACTTGTTTCGTGACCAGATTCGTCTGCCTAACCCTATATAAGCCGCCCCCTAGCCTCATTCTCTCCACACCATTTCATTCTGTCTTTATGCTGCTTCTAAGATAATCAAAATAATAAAATAAAAAGGAAGAAAAAGGACTGCTTCTTCTCCATCAAGACTACGCTTAGAGATTTGCAAATTGGGGGATTTCAATTAGAACACGATCAATCAAATAGAGATTCAACAATCAAATTCTGCTTTCTAATTCTCGATCCACGCACTGTAAGTTCTAGTTACTTTGAGATCTAAACTTGTTAATTGTAATTTGGACATGAGATAAAGTGAAATTTGACTTAAGCATGATAATCGATTCATATCTATTCTTGTTCTTCTTGGATCTTGACATTTGGAATATTGCTATGAAATCAGTTTGGGCCTATTTGCATTTATAAATCAAATGTTATCATGCCAATGACATTGAAACCATTGTTAATGGCCAAGGAATATGTCTGAGAACATAGGACTATGCCTATGCCTATGACTGAGAACATAAGACCATTGCCTATGACTATGACAAGGACAATTGTGGCTAATCACCTATGACTCGTGACTATGAATTACTGCCTATGATTATGAACATAAGACTATGACCATGACTTTGAAACTATTACAGTTAATTGCCTGTGACTATTAAGGTAGTTGCCTAGAACTCTTTTGGATAATTATCCATGACTATTGTATAACTATTGTGGTTAATTGACTATTATAGTTGATTGCTCATAACACTATAGTTGAAAACCATGTTGAACACCGAATTGGCATTTAGTTGGATCCCATACCTAGGGTGTGACTTGCTTAGCTTATTCGTTATTGCATACACCAAAAACCATTGACCCATTATCCCTGTATTTGGCTTGCTTGTGCATGCCTATTCTTTTATGTCAAGTTTTTATCAGGACTATCGCCTTATTTTGCTAGATCTGAAAACCCTGTTAATTTCTAAATGCCAATGATGTTGTAACCGATTATCTCAAGTTATATCATGCCAGTCTTGTAATCTCCTTTATCGCTTTATGCTTGTCCCTTCTGCCTATCATAGTTTTGATGTTATTCCCTTTATCTCTAGATTTAGATTTACTTGTAATTTAGATCGATTAACGTTTACATGCGACGGGAATACGATTTGGGTAGATTAGGCAAAGCATGAACTGGTTATAAACATGAATCATGAACTTGATAATAGGCATAAGTTGAAACATGAAACATTGGCACGAACTTGACATGAAACTTGAACATGGTCATGACACTAGAATGAACTTGAAAATGGCCAACTCGAGGTTGGGTTGAGTTTGCAGTGTAAATCTGCCCGGAACCGCCCGGCAAATCCAGTTACTGCAAACAATAGGATGCAATGTGGGTAGTTGGTCATATCGCGCTTGAAACCCGAGGTCAGACTGAGTTGTGGTGTAAATCTGCCCGGAACCGCCCGGCATATCCAGTGACCACAACAATAGGTCTGATGTGAGAGGTTTGGGTGCATTAATGAATTAATGCCACATGATAGGGTTAAGTCATGAACATGAAAGACAACACTTAACCAACTTGAAATATGATTGGTAGGGTTAGGTCATGAACTTGAACGACAACACCTAACCAACTTAACACGTGAATGGTAGGGCTAAGTCACGAACTTAAATGACAACACTTAGCCAACTTGATATGCTAGACTGATGGGGTTAAGTCTCGAATTTAAATGACAACACTTAACCTACTAGACGGAAACCCTAGTTACGCGGTCCATTTCAGCAGTAACCCACTAGATGTATTATGGTACCCTGGAACTAGGCAGGGTGGGGCACGATTACTGGGCTGATTGTAAGCGACCAGAACGACGACTGTGTGGGTGCGCCAGTGTAGGTTCAGGCGGGCTATGGTCGTGCACGTGGTCCGGAGTTGAAAAAGCAGGCATTGGGCATCAGTAGGTTTATCTGTGCAT
Organism: Allium sativum; assembly: GCA_030737875.1. Lineage (NCBI taxonomy): Eukaryota > Viridiplantae > Streptophyta > Magnoliopsida > Asparagales > Amaryllidaceae > Allium > Allium sativum. The sequence continues at coordinate 900,567,603 of CM060915.1, read as the reverse complement.
TCTTGATTCGTGTCGGTTGTTGGCACCATAGGGCTTGATACACCCTATGGTGGACCTAGCACAGGTGACTACATTCGTGATAGGGTCGTATGACACAGAAACACAACGAGCTAGAACTTGTAGGGAGCCGATCGATTAGTGGATCGTTCCTTTGGACCTAGTAATGTATCATTCACGATTTTGGGCCAAGGGATCATTTCATGATTAATACTTGACATGGGTTGGGCTACTAGTACAGTTGGTGCAGCGAACCTTGAACATGCGATGCTATACTTGACCTATACTTGATTCATCATGTTATCTTAGTCTATCTTATTCATCTTGACATCATACTTATGTTTACTTTCAGTTTATACATGTCATGTTACCTTTACATGTTTTCTGCTGAAAGTCACTTGGACTTACCAGTCTTTATGACTGACCCGTTTCCTTTCGCCTCTTTTTCTTTCGTTTCTTCCCCCAGGTTCTCAGGGAGGAAACTCTAGCTCTTAGCTTGGATTTAGCTTGCTTTCTGCCAGCTCATGTACGGTTTGGTCTTGAGCTATGCTATGGCTGCACGTCTGCTATTTATTGGGGAATAATTTACTTTTGTTATTTTAAGTTTATGCTTCTTTATTTACAACTTGATGTAATGGAATAATGGCAACTTGTACTTTGGATATATGAGGTTTTGACTCTTTTCTTGAAAGTAATAAGATTTGGTTTTTAATTTCTACCGCTGCTTTATTTATGTTCTGTCTTGTGATATCTCTGTGTATGTTTACCTAGATAATGCTCCACCAAAACTAGTGCATTCCCTTTGTGAGTGACCCTAGCGGAGGTGGGGTGTTACATTTGGTATCAGAGCAGAAGGTTACCAGACTGGGAAAAAGATTTTAAAAAACCTTCTGAAACTATTTTCAAAACCATTTATAAAGAAGCATTTTTCAAGAAAAGTTTATTTTGAAAAGGCTATTCCCCAAAAGCCATTAGCACTTTCCTTTGTTTCCTCGTTTGAATCTTTATCTTTTCGTTTTTCATCATGTCTGGGAATCTTAACTTTCCAGAGGGCGTGCCAATACCTGGCTGGTTCAGGAGGTACTTAGAGGCTAGGGCCAACGATGCAGGCCCAACAGATATTCCTCCTCCAGCTGCAGCGATTCCTCCTCCTCCTCGTGGAAATGCTTTCGCAAAGACGTGTAGAGACTTCAAGGCTATGGGTGGAAAGTACTTCTATGGGACTGAATCCTTTGTGGAAGCGAGGAACTGACTGAAGGAGACCGAAGATTTGTTCGTCATCTTCGAAGTTGACGACAGGCAAAAGATACAGCTAGCAGTGTGGTTGCTTAAAGATGAAGCTTTGTATTGGTGGGAGATTACCCATGCTGAGAGGCCAGTGGAAACTTGGGAAGACTTCCGGATGAGATTTGAGATGAAATTCCTCTCCCAAGCTGAAAGAAGCCTGTAGATGGAGAAGTTCCTAACTCTTAAGCAAGGAAGCATGACGGTCAGGGAGTACGTCAATCAGTTTAATCAGCTGGCCAGATTTGGGCTGGATTTAGTGAACACCGAACACAAGAAGGCTCTTCGCTTCGCCAGAGGTTTGAATGAGCCGCTACACAGCCTTGCTATGACTCATGTGCCCATGGGGGCGACCTTTGAGAGCTTGGTGGATATGGCCCTACTTCATGAAGAAGACGAGAATGGCAAGAAGGAGATCAAGGCGAATGATTCTCAAAACAAGAAGAAAGACTCCGAGAAAGGAGGCAAGAACAACAACAACAGTAATGACAACAAGATACGCGAGAAAAGAAAATGCCACTTCTGTGGTATTGAGGGGCATATAGTCCAGGATTGTAGAAAGAAGAAGATGAAGATGGGAGCATGCTTTCAGTGTGGTGAAACTGGACATATCAGCAAGAACTGCCCTAAGAAGCAAGGGCAAGCCCCGCAAGCAGGACCTTCTGGGGGTACATCTTTAACTTCTCCTCCTTGATGCTTTGTTTTGTCTTGCTTATCTTCTCGATCCTATCTTGAGAACCTTAGGTATAACCATATGGATGGAAACATGTATTTGAAACATGTTATGGTTGATGTTTGCAAATGGTTGCAAGTGGTCGCAAGTGGTTGCTCGTGGTTGCATAACACACATTAGGCACTAGATCGGCTCAGACACGTTTTCATATTGCATACGCATGAGTGTTTATACTTGTTTATGGATGAAATTGAATGTGTTATCATGTGGATGTTGCATATGGATGAATGTTTGTGCACACATATAGTGCTTATGTGACTAGGATTATTTGCATACATGTTGGATTCATGACACTAAACATATTTTGCATTAAGAAGATCAAACAGGCCTGATCATTTGCATTAGATAAGGAATATATACACACACTTTCTGCATATGTTCATATAGCATTAAAAATCTTTTAAGGACAATGATTGCTCGTGAATGATGGTTGAGTAGATGGATGATTGGATGGTAGGATATATTCTCCCTAACTTAGAGATTTCGGGGACAAAATCCTTTAAGGAGGGGAGAATGTAACAACCCGTATTTTTATAACATGTTAAAGTCATAAATCAAGGCAGAATTAAATTTTAAAATAAGAATCAGGGGAAACGGGTTGCGCCATTACGTTTGTCTCGGAATTCTGCATGAATCGAGTCCGAGTTTTCGAAAATCGGAGGCCGTATGACCACGATATGACCCTTCGAAGTTTCAGGAATTTAAATAAAATAAAACAGCTCGAAAATAAAGCCAGAAATTCGAAATTCAAACCCAAAGAAGGCTGGCGGGAAAATTCCCGCCCATATACCCAGGTCGACTGGGGAGTCGACCCCCCACCCCCAACCAGGTCGACTGGGGAGTCGACCTCCCCATGACCAGGTCGACTGGGAAGTCGACCTGGGGGTCGACCTGCTTCCCGAACCTATTTCCTGAGCCAGATGCATTATGATGTATTTAGACTTGTTTCGTGACCAGATTCGTCTGCCTAACCCTATATAAGCAGCCCCCTAGCCTCATTCTCTCCACACCATTTCATTCTGTCATTATGCTGCTTCTAAGATAATCAAAATAATAAGATAAAAAGGAAGAAAAAGGACTGCTTTTTCTCCATCAAAACTATGCTTAGAGATTTGCAAATTGGGGGATTTCAATTAGAACACGATCAACCAAATAGAGATTCAACAATCAAATTCTGCTTTCTAATTCTCGATCCACGCACTGTAAGTTCTAGTTACTTTGAGATCTAAACTTGTTAATTGTAATTTGGACATGAGATAAAGTGAAATCTGACTTAAGCATGATAATCGATTCATATCTATTCTTGTTATTCTTGGATCTTGACATTTAGAATATGGCTTTGAAATCAGTTTAGGCCTATTCGCATTTATAAATCAAACGTTATCATGCCTATGACATTGAAACCATTGTTAATGGCCAAGGACTATGACTGAGAACATAAGACTATGCCTATGCCTATAACTGAGAACATAAGACCATTGCCTATGACTATGACAAGGACAATTGTGGCTAATCACCTATGACTCGTGACTATGAATTACTGCCTATGATTATAAACATAAGACTATGACCATGACTTTGAAACTATTACAGTTAATTGTCTATGACTATTAAGGTAGTTGCCTAGAACTCTTTTGGATGATTATCCATGACTATTGTATAACTATTGTGGTTAATTGACTATTATAATTGATTGCTCGTAACACTATAGTTGAAAACCATGTTGGACACCGAATTGGCATTTAGTTGGATCCCATACCTAGGGTGTGACTTGCTTAGTTTATTCGTTATTACGTACACCAAAAACCATTGACCCATTATCCCTGTATTTGGCTTGCTTGTGCATGCCTATTCTTTTATGTCAAGTTTTTATCAGGACTATCGCCTTATTTTGCTAGATTTGAAAACCCTGTTAATTTCTATATGCCAGTGATGTTGTAACCGATTATCTCAAGTTATATCATGCCAGTCTTGTAATCTCCTTTATCGCTTTATGCTTGTCCCTTCTGCCTATCATAGTTTTGATGTTATTCCCTTTATCTCTAGATTTAGATTTGCTTGTAATTTAGATCGATTAACGTTTACATGCGACGGGAATACGATTTGGGTAGATTAGGCAAAGCATGAACTGGAAATAAACATGAATCATGAACTTGATAATAGGCATAAGTTGAAACATGAAACATTGGCATGAACTTGACATGAAACTTGAACATGGTCATGGCAGTAGAATGAACTTGAAAATGGCCAACTCGAGGTTGGGTTGAGTTTGCAGTGTAAATCTGCCCGGAACCGCCCGGCGAATCCAGTTACTGCAAACAATAGGATCCAATGTGGGTAGTTGGTCATATCGCGCTTGAAACCCGAGGTCAGACTGAGTTGTGGTGTAAATCTGCCTGGAACCGCCCGGCATATTCAATGACCACAACAACAGGTCTGATGTGAGATATTAGGGTGCATTAATGAATTAATGCCACATGATAGGGTTAAGTCATGAACATGAAAGACAACACTTAACCAACTTGAAATATGATTGGTAGGGTTAGGTCATGAACTTGAACGAAAACACCTAACCAACTTAACACGTGAATGGTAGGGCTAAGTCACGAACTTAAATGACAACACTTAGCCAACTTGATATGCTAGACTGATGGAGTTAAGTCTCAAATTTAAATGACAACACTTAACCTACTAGATGGAAACCCTAGTTATGCGGTCCATTTCAGGAGTAACCCACTAGATGTATCATGGTACCCTGGAACTAGGCAGGGTGGGGCACGATTATTGGGCTGATTGTAACCGACCAGAACGACGGCTGTGTGCGTGCGCCAGTGTAGGTTCAGGCGGGCTATGGTCGAGCACGTGGTCCGGAGTTGAAAAAGCAGGCATTAGGCATCAGTAGGTTTATCTGTGCATTCTTGATTCGTGTTGGTGGTTGGCACCATAGGGCTTGATACACCCTATGGTGGACCTAGCACAGGTGAGTACATTCGTGATAGGGTCGTATGACACAGAAACACAACGAGCTAGAACTTGTAGGGAGCCGATCGATTTGTGGATCGTTCCTTTGGACCTAGTAATGTACCATTCACGATTTTGGGCCAAGGGATCATTTCATGATTAATACTTGACATGGGTTGGCCTACTAGTACAGTTGGTGCAGCGAACCTTGAACATGCGATGCTATACTTGACCTATACTTGATTCATCATGTTATCTTAGTCTATCTTATTCATCTTGACATCATACTTATGTTTACTTTCAGTTTATACATGTCATGTTACCTTTACCTGTTTTCTGCTGAAAGTCACTTGGACTTACCAGTCTTTATGACTGACCCGTTTCCTTTCGCCTCTTTTTCTTTCGTTTCTTCCCCCAGGTTCTCAGGGAGGAAACTCTAGCTCTTAGCTTGGATTTAGCTTGCTTTCTGCCAGCTCATGTACGGTTTGGTCTTGAGCTATGCTATGGCTGCACGTCTGCTATTTATTGGGGAATAATTTACTTTTGTTATTTTAAGTTTATGCTTCTTTATTTACAACTTGATGTAATGGAATAATGGCAACTTGTACTTTGGATATATGAGGTTTTGACTCTTTTCTTGAAAGTAATAAGATTTGGTTTTTAATTTCTACCGCTGCTTTATTTATGTTCTGTCTTGTGATATCTCTGTGTATGTTTACCTAGATAATGCTCCACCAAAACTAGTGCATTCCCTTTGTGAGTGACCCTAGCGGAGGTGGGGTGTTACATTTGGTATCAGAGCAGAAGGTTACCAGACTGGGCAAAAGCTTTTAAAAAACCTTCTGAAACTATTTTCAAAACCGTTTATAAAGAAGCATTTTTCAAGAAAAGTTTATTTTGAAAAGGCTATTCCCCAAAAGCCATTAGCACTTTCCTTTGTTTCCTAGTTTGAATCTCTATCTTTTCGTTTTTCATCATGTCTGGGAATCTTAACTTTCCAGAGGGCGTGCCAATACCTGGCTAGTTTAGGAGGTACTTAGAGGCTACGGCCAACGATGCAGGCCCAACAGATATTCCTCCTCCAGCTGCAGCGATTCCTCCTCGTGGAAATGCTTTTGCAATGACGTGTAGAGACTTCAAGGCTATGGGTGGAAAGGACTTCTATGGGACTGAATCCTTTGTGGAAGCGAGGAACTGGCTGAAGGAGACCGAAGATTTGTTCGTCATCTTCGAAGTTGACGACAGGCAAAAGATACAGCTAGCAGTGTGGTTGCTTAAAGATGAAGCTTTGTATTGGTGGGATATATATGAGGTTTTGACTCTTTTCTTGAAAGTAATAAGATTTGGTTTTTAATTTCTACCGTTGCTTTATTTATGTTCTGTCTTGTGATATCTCTGTGTATGTTTACCTAGATAATGCTCAACCAAAACTAGTGCATTCCCTTTGTGAGTGACCCTAGCGGAGGTGGGGTGTTACAGTGACCTTTCTGGAAATACTCTGTCAGACATTCATCAATACAAGTCACCCAGGAACAGGATGAATCGAAGGCACTATTTCTATAAATAGAAAAGTCCTTGCACTCTACTCCATCTTCGATTATCTTCATATAATCTGATTCGCAACGCTACTGCCAATATGGAGTGGTTCTTCGGATAATAATCCAACCGGTCTCTCCATATTGACAATGATGGTCAAAAACTTCGATAGTCTGTGATTTAACTGTCGAATAAAAACAAGAGTTTCGATAGTCGATGATTTAACTATCGAAGAAAACAAGTGTTCATCCAATTATCAAACAATCACTGAGCCCTTAATTAATATTCCATTAATTAAATCACTTCCCTATTTCTTTATCAATATTTGTTAACCAAATATTTTCAATAACCATATTGGCCTTTTACGTTATTTGGAAAACATTTCCGAATATCGCCTTCCTTTATTTTCTAAACTTTAGAAAATATATGCTATTTATAATTGGAAAATATTCCAATTACTTATCTCTTTTCCGATCTCGTTTATTTCTATACTTAGGAAATATTCTTTATTATATTTCCAAGCTTACACATTTATTTGGGTTAAAACGGATGTTGTGTAAAACATCGTTACGACAACCCAAATACTATATTCAACTAACTCTTATCCAACATTGATCTTCGAGCCTGGAATCTTACTATTTATTTGTTAATAATGAAATCAATCAAGTTGGGGTATAACTACCTCACATACCTTGACTGAATAACATTTATAACGTCAAAACAGATAAGACTACTTACTCGAATAATCAATACCATACAACTAATTCTTCACTTTTAAACACATATACACTTTCTCTTTCTATTCCTATGAGATTTTATTCCTAGTCTTCCTTTTTGATTCTACTATTCTATTCTTTAGTTTGTTTTCTTATCGACTTCTATACATATTGATATATATTCTAGTTATCATATTTTCTTAAAAATATTCTAACTCCTTAAATTTCCGAAAAAATTCGCCATAACCTCCTTTGTACCGGGAGCATCGGGATATTTCAAATAGCCTCCCATGGCCCTCACCAATCCAAAAAGAAAAAGCCAAGCGGCTTGCCGATACGGCGCATAAAATCTCATATATTAATTAAATACGTACTTTTTGTCGAGCATTCTATTTATATACCTGCATTATCCTTATCCCATACATGTCTCCTGTACATTTATACCTGTCCAATTTAATTCAACTTTACCCGATCGTTTAAATCAAATTCGTTAATTAATTTGTTAGTTAACTCTTTAGTCTATTTCACTTTTATATTTGAACATGACATGTTCAAATATATTTTAACTTGCTTATTAACTAATTTGAATTCAAATTTCAAACTTAAGTTCTATATCCGATTTCGAATATACATTTACAAATCCAATTCACCTTTCAAAGTTCAACTTCAAATTCGAAACTCGATTAACTAATTCCTCTTCGACTTAGTTAATTTTATTCAATTTCTATTCAAATTTTATATCACTTCTATTATTCAAATTCTATTTATCAAATTCCCTTATTCAAATTCTATTTCAAATTCCCTTATTCAAATTCTATTTCAAATTCCCTTATTCTAATTCTGTTTCAAATTCCCTTATTTAAATTCCAATTCGACTCTATTTGAATCCTATATTCAAACTCCTTTTTAATTATATTTGAATTTCAAATATTCAAACTCCTTTTTAATTCTATTTGAATTCTCTTTGAATTTCTTTATTCAAATCCATTTCAATTCCTTTGAATTCAAATTCTAATTTAATTCCTTTTGAATTCAAATCCCATATTTAAATTCCTTTGAATTCAAATCCCATATTTAAATTCCTTTGAATTCAAATATTCAAATTATCTCTTGATAATTTATTCATTTTATTTATAAACACTATTTTATACATTTCCTTGTTTTATTTAAACAGGCCTATTTCGAAATCTATTTAAAAATTCAAATTATATTTTAGAAAAATAGAATTTCCCTTTTAAATCTCAAATATCCTTTTTTGATATTTTTATAAATCAATATTCAATCCAAGTGATATTTAAACACCAAACAACCAATTATTTATTTCAGATTTTCTAACACATCATATATGACAGTATATATGCAAACAAATAAAAACAGATAATATATTTTTGAGGAATCCAGTCGGATTTCTCCAACCTATTTTCTTGCATCCACAGACGTTAGTCAACATAATAATACCCATCCTGCTTCGAGGCAGGATATCGCGGTATGAAGGTCATCCACTATCATAGCGTGGGGAGCATAGGGTAATCATCCGCTAATGAAACCACGGGCATCCGCTAATGAGACTGCGGGAACAATCCAATCATCAACCCAATAAATATATATAATAGTCAAGCCTAAGTAACTAATATATTTAAATCAACCAGACAACATTCAAACAAGCTACACACAATTATTTTTAACGAAATAAAAAAAATTCTAATTAAACAGGTGAGTGAGATTTACTCACCGTGATTTTCCTTTGTCGAACGTCCAATTAAAATTCCCATATCTGCGTCTACTTTGAGTTTATTCCTATGATTATACGAATTTAATTTAATGACTAAACGATTATAAATTAAATTAACGACTAACGAATAAATTAATTAATTCTTCTATGTTTAAATTCCGGAAAAACATATACCTTATGGTCCTGTAGATCACGAAGCTCTCTCATGCCGCATACACAAAAATCGTTGATCAATCCGCATTAAAATCAGCCCAACATAATGCTCTATCTCTTTGTGACATTTCATCGAACATATTGTTGTCGATTTTCATTTCTTGATATCACCTACATCCCTTTCTACTACTACTTTCACAAATAAACAAACCCAACATTTTGCTGCAATTCCTCACTCCTTCAGCATCTCCCTGACGAACTACTACATCCCAAAAATTCATCACACAACTCTAACCTCTCCGAACTGTTGCAGCACCCCCAAATCAATTCAGCTCATCAAAAATACCATACAATAAAAATCCGAACTCCTGTACTTTAACCTCGTTCACCCATAGAGATCGCGACTACCATCAAAATCCTCCGCTTCCTGTACCTGAACACGACGCCCTTCCCAACTCGAATCTGTACTCGACCCCACTGCCTCGTGGAACTCGCGAATCCCGAAAGTCACGCTACAGGCGTATTTCTCGAACCCTGGCATCGCGATGTGCTTCCAGGAATCCAAACCGTGCCTCGCGTCTGCCAATGAAAGTATCGGCCTTGAGACTAAAGTAGGATCGCCATTTTTCTTTGAACTGATCTGAAGCTTGTGATTTAGTTTTGATTTAGGTAACGGACTTCGTTTTGAAAGCAGTAGGGGCTACGGCCTTACTTGGTTTATATAGGTGAGGGTGGTTGCGATTTGTGGTAAAAGGAATGGCACGTCATGTTATGATTTGTGGTAGAAGAAAGGGGGTACGGGTTTGGTTTTGGTCCACCCACCCTGATATTTCATTTTAAATTTAATTAAATTAAATTAAAAACCGTATCCTTAAATTTAAAATACCCATGATGCCGAACTCCTTTCTGAACCTAGCAACTGTCAGTTCTAGGGTAAAACCACAATTCTGAACCCACTGGGATAGGTCACGAAGTCTAATTCGATCATCTGGAGAAGATATTAATTTAAATTGATATAAATTAAATTCCGAACCATTTAAATTCTTCGATAATAATTTAATATTATTATTCTAACTCAACCGAATTTTATTCTGATCATCTGAACTGATTCGATTTAGCCGTATATTTTTAAATTAAATTATTACTGCATTACGATAATTTAATTTATTCGATATTAAATCGAAATCGATTATTAAATTGATAACTTAATATAAAATTCCATTTATATTATCCACCCAATATTTAAATCCGTATTAAATATTTAAAATTAACCCATAAGAATCCGGGACATTACAATCTTCCCTACTTAAAATAATTTCGTCCTTGAAATTGCTAAGGTAGAAAAAGTGCTACAAATCCATTTATCTTTTCAAAACTTATTTATGTTGATACTCAAAATTTCAAACTTCCTTACGTAACTCTCTTTCGAATAAATCCCTATTCGAAACTCCTCCCTTCGAATAACTATATTCGATAATCTCTCTTTCGAATAACTAGATTCGAAAACCTTTCTTCGAATAAACTATATTCGATTTACTCTATTCAATTTACTCTTATAAATTAACTCTATTTGATTAGCTCTTTTCACTTAACTCCTTTCAAATAAGCTATATTCGATAACTCCTTTAACTCTATTCGAATAAACTATGTTCGATTAACTCTATCTGGTTAACTCTTAATTTGAATAACAAATATTCGATAAATTCTAATTGAATAACAAATATTCAATTAACTCTATGGATTAACCCTACTGATTAACTCTAACTGGTTAATTCTTACTCTAATCGATTTATCCTAACTCTAATCGACTTCTCCTATTCGAATAACTCCTATTGGATAACGTTTATTCATTTATAAAGATTTACTTTTAGTAACTGTTCTTCACTTTATAAATGTTCTCTTTAATAACGTTACTTCACTTATACAAGTGTTGTGTACCCCTTCTATTTAAAACTATCGGTGTTAAAAACCAATATCTCTTCTCTATATAAGTTCAGACTTATATATTCCATTTATCGAATGATAAATATTTAATTTAATTTATAAACTGTTATTTTTAAATTAATCTTTTCTAATTATCTGTTAAAAACATATTTCCATTTTCTATTCATCTTCTAAATATTCCTTTGATTAAATTCTATTTATTTAACAAATAAATATCTCATCTATAATATTCTATTTAATTTCTATAAATAAATATTTCCATTTTATCTATTTGTAAATGTTTTACAAATATTTCCTTTTAAATTCTATTTGTAAATGTTTTTACAAATATTTCTCCTTCTATTTGTTTGCACATAACTTCCTTTGTATTTGTGTTACAAATATAATTCCTTTATATTTGTTTTACAAATATATTTTCTTTTTAACTCTTTTGGTTTTTCCTTTATTCACACCCAATTCATATTTCATTCACATTGATTTTACTCAATTTATTCATTTCGATCCATTTTACTTACTTAAGTTAAATTTAATTTCAATCATTCAAATTCCCAGGGTTTTATTTCAAAACTCCTTTGAATAATATAAATATAAACATATATTTACATTCATCTCAAATTCAAAACATTTGAATTTTCAAACAACTTGTTTTCTTTTCAAACAAATTTTCCATCAAAAACTTTTCTAAGGCAGCAATTCATCACTTAGAAACTCAAAATTGAATACTGGTGATGTTGCGACCATCATCAAAATTATTTCCCAGCCACTGAAGTGAGTTCAGTGCTTTATCATATTCAAAATCCATTCAAATGATTTTTATTCAAAAATCCTTCCAAAATAAAGATATATTATTTTAATAAAATTCGGAAAATATTTTCCAACTTCCCAGGATTTTAAATTCAGAATTCTGGTTGGAATTCAATTTCAATTGATCACATTTGTATATTTGATTTCATATACAAATTCCATTGGTTATATATATAACTATTTCATTTCTTATAATCTTATTCGATTATAATCATAACAATCAACTCAACTATTTAAAACAATATCGTGTCCAATCTTATGTTCAAGTGTTTATAAACTCCTATCGACATCGTGGCGTCCCACGATTCGATCAGAATTCATAATTCACTCAACAGACTAGTCAACACAATATAAAACAGTTTTTATATCAAATAACAAATACGCTCTCTCGTATATATATATATATACACTCAACTCATTCTAGGGTACTTGTAACACCCCGTAATTCTGTAACACTAAGATTCACAAATCAGGGTATAATTAATTTTTAAAAGAAGAATTAAGGGAAACGGGTTGCGCCATTGCGTTTGTCTCGAAATTCTGCTTGAGATAGAGTCTGAGTTTGCA